>BMAO01022340.1:0-16810 GCA_019973975.1 Trichonephila clavata | reverse complement strand
TAAACATCAAGTTCCATGAAATGTCTTACCATACATCTAAAAAAACTACACAGGAAGCTATTTCTTCTTGGTCATTTTATTTTTTATAACAATATGATTCATAATAAGCTATTTTCAATGTTTCACAATCTGGTATCTGCAACAGACTGATGTAATTTTACCCCCTCCTCTGTTTTGTGGTTTTATTTTAAATAATATAATAATTTTGTATTATATTTTCTTGTTTGTGCATATTCCTTTTATCATTTCCTGTCTATCACATGTCAAATCGAACCTGGGCAATCACTAAATTCACAAGAAAACTCATATGCATACATGTAAGTAGTTTGTAGCTTTGCTTTCCTATGTTCTGCAGAGCTTGACACAGGGCTGATGTGAACAGCTTTGTATATGTATATTATTATATATATATATAATACTCTAATATATTTTTAATTAATAAAACTCCACCAATATTCTCTCTTTTTTTTTTGCACCAAGACCTTTGGATACCTAGCTACGCCACTGATAAAGTATATTGAGTATTGGTTTTGGGACCCACACAATTTTTTGGAAGAACAGTTTTAGTGTTGGAATTTCTAATATAAATACAGTTACAAAAAAAAGGAACGAGTCTTACAGTAGTCGCATATGATGTGTAACATGACATGTTATCCTGGTAAATACGCAATAGTAAGATAAATCCTGGAAAAAATTAATCGGGTATGATTGGAAATAATTTTCTATCAAATAATTTTATCTTTAATGAAAATTTTATTTAATTAACACAAAGAGTCATGTAATTTTTTAGCAAAAATAAATATTCTTGTTCAATTTGGGGAAGACACACACACAATAGACTTATGATGACTAAAATCTGACACATATACTTGAGATTTTAAAGTATTTAATAAACCTTTGAAAAACAACGTCAATAACAGTACCACTGTTAGCTGTCGATATATTTCGGTTTGTGTTCATTTCGAGCTGAGCTCATCATTCAAAAAAGCTATGAGCGGACAATCGTAAAGTTACCTGACTGACAAACAGATTTGGTAAAGCAGTAATTGGTTCGGCCGTTTGTTTCTGAAGATTTGTGTTCGTTGCAAAAAAAAAAAAAAAACCTGCTGCGTGGAGTTGAATTTTGTGCAATTCTTTTCGGCTGTACTCCTTCAGTTTTTAATTTTTTTCTCACGTTTCTTTTGCCGAAAATCTCGCATACATTCTGCTTTGGATTTACTCGTCTCGGTAAATCACAAAATCGTTTTAAAGTTATTGTATTCCAGATTTTAATTTCAATTAACTTTTTTCACTAATCATACTAAATATTTTTCTTATTTATCACACTGTTATATTTTTAATATCACAAACAGAAACCAGCAATATATTTTTAAAAAAAATAAAAATAATTTAAATCAGCTTTTAAAACCGTGGAGGATTATATACCATAATGACTAAAGACGCGAGATTGCCAAGTTCAAAAAAGGTCATGAAGAATACAAAGAAACTGTAAACTCAAGTGTCATTCTGGCTATCCGATCTTGGCTTAGAAGAGGGATGGCCAACTCAAATGACCTTGCGGGCCACTTCGGAAAAACATTATAATCCTGCGGGCTGCAAACAAAAATTATATATCTTTATATTATATTTAGACCCATCACAAACATTTATTGGAATGAAAATTTAAAACGGAATGAATTATTATTGATTTCATTATTTTTCATCTATACAAGCATAGATAATTTATAATAATAATGCAAGGATCAAATATGTCTAATTCTAGCAATAGGCAGCGCTATGGAGTTACAGGAATCGAGTGCGATGCTGCGCTGCAATACCGCACACTTCTAAGAATGTATTAAAATAAAAGAAAGGTAATAAAATAGAAACAGTTATGAAGTATATATTTGTTACAAAACACTACATTAAAAACAAAAATATTGTACAAAATAATCATATTTTGTATGAATCTCGAGGGCCGCAAAATTATTCAAGGCCGCAGGTTGGCCACCCTTGGCTCAGAATTACGAAGTCTGTCGCAAATAACATATATGGCTCTAGAGCAGTGGTCTTCAAACTTTTTCAACTCAAGGAACCCTTTGAACTTTGAAAGTGTTTTTGTGGAACCCCTAGAACTAGAAAGTGTTTTCGTACAACCCCATTCCAATCAGAATTTCCCGGGATTTTTGGGGAAAATCTCTCTCTCTCTCTATATAATTCCTCAGATGTCAAACATTCAAATTTGGTGAGTGAGTGAATATTAACGTCACACTGTTCAGCTACAAGAGAGCTTTTGGTAACGGACCTCGTAATTTTGAACCATGGTCAAGTGACGGGGATGACACCTGAGATAGCACCTCATCTCCTAACTACCACACCACACCACACCAAAGGAAGGACATTTGAGTTCTCGACAGATTTAACGTGCATCGCGCCCCTACACGGTGGGTCTTTAGTGGTGCTGGGCTTGAACTTTAAAATTGTGGAACTATTTGCCTGTATTTGTACTTGCAGTGCATTCTTCAAAGCGCATTAACTTAAAATTCATTTTGAAAAAAAAAAGCAGTGATGAGTTCTCTTGAATAATATATGAAACACATGTATAAATGCAAAATGTAAATACTGCTTTCCAGACAGAAATTTAAAAAAAAAAAATTTCTGCAATGTTATTTCTAAGTTGAATTTTCAGTGAAGGAAATAAAAACGGAATAAAAACATCAGTAGCAATAGTAAATAAATTAATCGAAATTTATATGTTTTAAGAAGAAACTATTAATGTTACTAAAAATATTCTTAAAATTATGGAAAACTTTCTGATGTATTTTAAATCAATGGTATTTCATCTTCGGAATATTTCAAATGCGACGATCAATAAATCCATTTAGTATGTGGAAACTTTCACAATATTTGAAATGAACAGCGGAACAAGAATTTAGAAAAAAGAAATACACACTTTTCTTTCCAATTCCTGAAATTCTGTCCTATATTCTTTTTTCGTTTAGCGGAAAGAAATAATCTTTTTTTGAAGCTGCGACGATGATCCATTATATTTAATAACTGAAATAAACTGTGCAAAATAAGTTTTAAAACAGCTGATATTCAAATAACTTTAACTTGGAAAAAAACACAGGAATTTCAATTTTGGAGATATGTAAGAAAAGAATGCGAAATCTGATTCACTTTATCCTGACGATTCAAATGCATTTAATAAATATTAATTGTCCATTTAAATTATTAATAAAATATAACTTATTTAGTATATATAAATAATTTTAAGAAAGGTGGAATAAAAAACAGAGGATAGCTTTTTGTACAAAACGTATTTGTAGTTATTTTCAAGCACAGACTCAAAACTTTCCAAAGAATGATGTAATTGTAAATAATATCTTGAATGCCTATAGATTCTTAGAAAACAAGACCCATTTTGGGGGGGAAAAACATCTCTGTTACACAATCCACCGAAGAGTCATAAATACCAAGGGAACGCAGGGAAAATTTCATGTATCCTTCCGCAAGAAGGCGGAGTTACAAGTTTACTTTCCCCTCATTCCAAATATGCAATGCTGACTTATTTAATTACTCGCAAATAAATTAGTTTAAAAATTTTAAAGTATATGCGTTTGAAAGAGCATAAAAAATAAAGGATTTCCGCTTTTTAACTTTTTTTATCCGATAATTGAAAATATTTTTATGATGGTTTCAACGCACTAAATGTAAATTTTCAAGCTTTTAATAAATATTTAAAAATATTATGAATTTTTTTTTAAAAAATCGAAATCAAGAGAAATATTATTTTTTTTATCTTTAGGATGCATTTTGTTTTATACAGTTAAGAGCAATACCTTAGACGTAAATTGAATTATAAGAAACTCCATAGGATTAACATTACACTCGGGTTTTCGTGTGAGATTTACAACAATGATAAAGAAACGTATCAGACTATTATTGATTGTGTGTTGGAGGAAATGAATGATATAAGAAATGCAAACGAAAGAAGGGCGTTGGAGGAAGAAAATAGATTAGAAATTGAAAAAATTAAACTTCACAGTTAGAGAGGGAGTTAGAAATAGCAAAATTACATAATCAATCGAGTAAAAATGTACCTTTACAAAAGGAAATCAATTAATAACAACCGAGTATAATATTGAAAGTTTAATAAAGAGTATTAAAACTTTAACTATCCAGTACCACAAAGAGCAGAGTCGTTTAATTTATTTTTTCAATCTATTGAAAAGGCATTTAAAACTAAAAATGTTCCTGAGAATTAAAACCCGAAATTCTTTTGAATATACTAGGAGAAAAAGCAAATAATTTAATGGTTTATCTTCGAGAAGAGGATTTAGGTGATTATGATAAACTAAAAGCAATTGTGTTAAAAGAATTTCAACCGACCCCCTATGAATGCTTAAATCAGTTTAAAAAAGCTCAAAAATTACATAACGAAAGTTATGTTCAATTTGCGTCCAGATTAAGCGCAAATTTCAATTACTATTGCCAGTTGCGGGAGGTAAACGATTTTAAATCAGTTTGTGAGTTAATTATATCAGATAAGATAATAGAGACATTAGACAGAGATTTAAGTGCGCATATTTGCATTAAACAAGGCGAAATGTGGTATAAACCACAAGAGTTGGGTCGTGAGTGTGATATTTTTATATCATCCAGGGGAAAAATTAAAGAGAACAAAGTTTATTTCCAAAATATAAGCGTAATGATGTCTATAATCATCGTGGCTTAAATAATATTGCGAGTGTTAATTTATCTTCTATTAAAAATGTGAAATGTTTTTGTTGTAAATCAAACGAATTCCACCCGCTGTATTTATGCCCCAATTTTAAATCTCTCAGCGTCAGTGAAAGAGTGGATTTCTTGAAATCCAATTATCTGTGTTTCAAGTGTCTTTCTTCGGACTGCAATGTTAGAAAGTGCAGGGCGAGGAACTGCTTCTGTGGAAAGCCACATAATCGCCTTATTCACTTCCCCAAACGAACAATAAATCTTCCGCACCCACACAAAGAGTTGAAGGGTCCTTAACCCCCGAGTACCCGCGTTTGTGGGGCAGAGAGAATCAGATGACATCGCTTTCCCCCTAACTGAGAATGAAGAAAAGTCGTTCGTAGCTACCAGCTTCTTAAAAAATAAAACAAAAAACAGTTTTACTCAGTAGCGTCCAGTGTTACCTTAGAGATAGATTTGACATCTTGCATGAAGTGAGAGGGCTTTTAGATGTGGGGAGTCAGTCAAATTTTATAACTAAGGATTGTGCGGATAAATTACAATTAAAAAATGAGAAAATTAATTTGTTAGTATCATGTTTGAATGAATCGACAATGGCAATAAATGGGTGCGTTACAACCACCATAAGTAATGACGATTTAAGTTTCAAAAAAAGAGCTATATTTATTAATTGTAAAAAAGATAACCGATTTGACTCAGAGTAAAATAATAAATGTATCGTTAGATAAACCAAAAGAGATTAAACTAGCAGATTATAAATTTAATATTCCTGGTAAAATTGATGTGTTATTAGGGGCGGAAATATTTTACGAATTACTGAGACCAGGCCAAATTTATTGTGGGGATTCTCGACTATTATTACAAAATACTGTGTTCGGATATGTCGCTAGCGGAAGTGTAGGAGGTGAAGTGAGAAATAATAATATTCATTGTGGGTTAATAAGAGATAGTAATGAGTTGAGTGATGATTTTAATTTAGTGAAAGGACAACTCGGAAGTCTTATGAGAAACGTGCAAATTGATAAGGTGTTGTATTCTGAGTATTGTAAGGGTGTAAAGAGTTATTTTCATGAGGGAATAATTGATGAGGCAACAAATCCTTTTATTTCAACAAATAACCCAGTGTTTTGTCTTCCTCACCAAGTGATGATAGAAAATGAATCTCTCGCAAAGAAACTGCGAATAAAATTTGACGCTAGTGCACACGAAAGAACGGCGTTGGAAAAGGAAATGATATTGGGAAAAGAAAGGTGCAAAATAATGCAAGAGCAAAAACAAGTTAAAAGTGAACGAGCCAAAATGCTTAGTGTTGATCCAGATGCTGTAGCACGACCTGTCGCTATCGGGGAAGAAAAACATTTATCTAGAGACTCATTTAATGTACCGCCGATTTCTGCTGATGATGAGATGTATGAAGAAAAAGAAGAAACATCAGTCGATGTGATAAAGGATAAAGCTAAAGAAGATGTTAATCCTGTGTGTGTTAACTCGAATTTAAAGATCTCAAGCAACGTTATACTTGTGCCCCATCATTCGTGCTTTAAACGTAAAAATTCGCAAGATAAGCGAGGAGTAGAAAGACATGCTTTGGAATTGCTTGATTTTATCAAACGATTTGGTATTATGAGAAGGCGACAAGCATTGCGAGAAAGAACGAAGACAACGAAAGCTGAACTGCGTAAAAGAGTTAGACTCAAACTGAGATTTAGTGAATACTCTCAAAAACATCAAAATAGTGTTTTTAAACGGCGAGTCCAACCGGAAGTGACCATCATGGAGATTTGCGTTGTGAAGGAAAAGCCCAGCTTGTGCGGGACAAAAAGAAATAGAGTGAAAAGAGCACAGCAGAGACCCCTTCCTTGGACGGCATCAGGCGAAAAGTTACGAGGTGAAATCGGAACCCTGAATGGAAAACTACCGAAGTCCTTGATCCCGCGAGGGGAGAATTCTTGCTGGGACCGAGAATGTCCCCCTCCTCTGCAACACCAGTTGAAACACAAGGGGAACCGGACATTTGTCCCCCCCCCAAAACGAACACTCTTGAGGAGGAGCCCAGGAGGTAAAATAATCGCCATTGCCCAGGAGGTAATATAATCAATCCTTATCTAGGTTGGACATTAAAAATTCATATAATGTATCCTTATTTTTTTCTGTTATCGTTGTATATGCATATATGTTAACCTTAATATTCATTTAAGGGTGAAATTTTCATAGTTTGCTAAGAAACTGTCTATCATTGAATTATATACGTATTTAGTGTTGTTTGCATGTGTGCTCTTAAAATTAATTCAATAATGCTATTTGTGAAACTTGATATTTATAGTAAAATAATTTTGGTTTGTTTACTTGCTATTTGAATATAGAGAGTGAAAAGTTAAGAGAGCATTTTGTTGTATCATAAATCTTAATTCTTTTCTAAACTATTAATTACTTAGATTTTGTGAAATTTCCCCTGTGTGCGTTTCTTTGTAAGTAAACAGTATTGTCTTCATTGCTCAACATTTTTTAGGATAATTCTTAGTAATACTCTTACGTGAAGTGATTTTTATGTACCTATATGTTTCTAGTGTAGCGTTTTTTGGCAAAACCTGTTACGTGTTCACAAGTTATGGGTCAATTGCCAGCCGAAAGAATATCTCAAGAGTTTCCTTTTAGCAAAGTGGGAATAGATTTTTGTGGAAATTTTTGGATTAAATATCCTAATCAAAGAAAAGGAGTTTTAAATAAAGTCTATGTGTGCATGGTGACAAAGGTGTGTCACCTCGAACTAGTTACAGATTTATATAGTGAGGCTTTCATTGCAGCTTTAAAACGATTTAGTAGACGAGAAAAATCGGAACGTATATTTTCAGACAATGCTACCAATTTTGTTGGCACGCAATTAGAGCTAAAAAGACTTAGAGAAATTATGAGTAATAGCAACAGTAATTTGAGTAATTTTTTGTGTGAAGAACGTGTTGAGTGGAGTTTTATTCCACCAAGAGCACCAAATTACGGAGGCTTGTGGGAGGCTGGAGTGAAATCCGTCAAATATCACCTCAGGAAGTGTAATGGAAAATTTAAGATTTACATACGAAGAAATTTTAACTATTCGTAACTAAATTGAGGGAATTCTTAACTCGCTTCCCCTCTACCCTTTGTCGTGTGACCCTGACGATTTTGACGCTTTGACTCCTGGTCATTTCCTAGTTGGTCGCCCTATTACAGCCGTTGCAGAGCCAAGTTTAACTGAAGTGTCTGATAACAGGTTAAAAGTGTGGCAAAAGCTAACAAAAATTATGCAACAGATTTGGAAACGTTGGTCAAATAATTATTTAAGTACACTTCAAAATCGAAATAAATGGTATTTTGCAAAGAATAATGTAAAAATAAATGATATGGTAATTCTGAAAGAAGATAATTTACCTGTGTGTAACTGGCCTCTTGGTCGAATTCTTGAAGTGTATTATGGTAAGGATAATAAAAAATAAAAGAGTAGTGTTAGTGAAAACTAAAAATGGAGTTTTTAAACGTCCTATAACGAAACTTTGTGTTTTACCCTTTTCAAGTGAATAATGTATGTAAAAATTTCAAATCTGTATTTTTTCAATTCAATTTTGTGTATTGTTGTTTTTATATTGTGTTATTTGTGAATTGTTGAATGTGTCATTCAACCCGGGGGTGGATGTTCAGTGTTGAACAAATAATTCTTGTGACGCCCACAATAACAAGTGAATATTTGTCACGAGAGGGCGCTGGTGTGTATAGAGTCAGTGTATGTGAAAACTTAGTGTGAGAAAGAGCGTATGGAGAACGCTCTAATAAAATTCTTGTTACAACGGTTTCGTGCCATTTAATTTGTGGTGTAGACAATTATAGAGATAAAACAAAATGTGCAAACCAGTGCCAGTGCGCGTAGAGGAGGCTTACCTGTATATATATATAGAAAGAGAGAGAGAGAAGGTATACTTGGGATATTTTCCATTTTGCCATAATAAAATACAGGATTAAGACATTTGCGACAGTAGTTGCAAGAATAAAGATAATTGTTACTCGATTCTTCCCGATAAACAAAACAATTGTATTGCGGTTTAAACGATAAAAAGAAGCTATTCGCTAATCTAAATTCCTGAAAGGGTTATAAAAAAGAAAAGTCAGAGCAAGAGAAATCATGCGCACTATCTACGTACAGCAGCTGCCAATTCCAGTTTTCGGGAGAGCAATGCTATCTTATCTGAGGAGCTGTAAACCTCCACATGCGGCGGCAGAAGTGATAAGAGGAGCAGTAAACATGTTTTCTGGAATTATCTGGGAAAGACGGATATACGACATTCATAATTCAGAACGCTGCTCGACTTCAAAAAGTGCAAGAATGTCAGAGCAAAAACTTTCTTAAATGGAAAATATATCAAATTTTAAAAACGAAGTTCCGATTTTTTTTTTTTTTTTAACAAGCTTATTCATATATAATTGATATCAAACTCACGTTTGCCGAGACGAGCGGGGGAATATTGATGTCGCACTGTTCAGCTACACGAGGGCTTTTGGCGACGGACCTCGTAATTTTGAGCTATGGTCAAGTGACGAGGACAACACCTGAGCTGGCTCCTTCTCTCCTAACTACAACACCACACCAACGGGAAGACGTTTAAACTCTCGACAGATTTAACGTGCATCGCTCCTCTATACGGCGGCCGAGAGAGTTATATTAGCGTCACACTGTTAAGTAACACGAGGGCTATTTGGCGACGGACCTCGTCATTTTGAACCTCGGTCAAGAGACGACACCCGAGCTGTGACACCACACCAACGGAAGGACATTGAGCCTCGATGGATTTAACGGGCATCGGCCTCTCCAAAACGGCATAGGTCTTCAGTGGCAACTGGACCAGAGCCCGCGACACTTCGGCCACGAGTTCGTGACCATAACCACTAGACTACCACGGCCACTCGAGATGGCTGAGTTCTTGAATAGAGAGTGACACTGCACAGCACGAAAAGAGAACCAAATCAATTGGATAATTTGGAATCTGGCTCTTCCCAGATTCCAAATATATTCAAGTACAAATTAATTTCCTTTAGATTAGATTCGTAGCCAACCCAATGTGAAATCATAAAATGGCTGATCAGAAAATACTTCACAAAAAAAAGAGGAAATAAAGAAAATAATTCAACTGCAACCGAAAATACTGTACGAAAAAGAAGAAAAAAACCTTGGCAACACAAAACTTGTTCCTTTAGTAAGTGCTACCAATCATGAGTTTAAATCATAGTGATCATTATTTTTTTCTTTATTTTTTGTTCAGCTTTACGATTTAACAAAGAAAAATTCATTCAGATTAAAATTTGCTTGGTATAAAAAAATGTTACGAAAAACCCGAAATGAAAACTACTATAAAATACTTTGGCATCACAAGACACATTTGAAAAATAATTCCGCACTTTAAGTATTCCCTAAAATATATAGAGAAAAAAAAAGTCGTCAAATTACAAAGAAATATTTCTGCTATTGCATGGATAGAGGTATAGCCGACTGCTTCGCTGTACCACATACAGTTATTTGTGCTCATTAACTTAATAAGGGGATAACGGACTCGCCCCCCCCCATGACAAACTGGCGTACAATAGAACCTGAGAACTTCTACATCATAGTAGAAGAGGGAGGAAGATTAAACAGGATGTAGATCAAGTGCTGACCTCGTCGTATGATCGTGGTCATATTTTTATTTTATGCAAAACGTTCATATATGCTTGTATGATTTGTGTAATATATATAGTATATATTTCGCTTTTCTTTTTCCTCCTCAAGAATATTTACCGTGCAAAAAAACATTCATTTTGAAAAACCGAATTCTTTTAGGAGGAGGAGGAATTTAGCACATTGTTATTAACTACTTCAATGAAACTTTTTAATCTATAAAATTGATTTCTAGGTACTTTTTAAATGTATCAAACTAATATTGCAACAACGGGAAAAGTTACATCCTAGGAATAAATTTTATTTAAGACTTTTCCTTTTTCATTCACTTCAAATAAACATTTATTACTGAAAAGGGATCCATTTATTCAAAGCTTAATACAACCTGAATTTCTTAATCAATTACATCCTCTGAAGATACAAAATGCTTGATCCGCTGGGTTATAGAAAGGTACATAATTTGACCCTCAGTAGTAAAAACATCGACCTGCTTTTAGGATTTGGCCCGTGGGTCGTAATTGGCTGACCCTTGATCTAAATCAGGCCCAGTCCTACTTTGACCGTCTTACTAAAGGAGTTTATAGCACGATAAAAACATGCATACTATAATTTTCAACATTTTCATTATATTATTAACCAGTAAGAGTAAGTACTGTGCTCCAAAATTTTAAATACTGGACGTGTTTTAAAAATAGCCGCCCAAATTGTAAATTGTATTGACCACATAGACTTAATCGTTTATTTTCTTCATTTTTGAAAGATATGGAATGTGAATACACCGATCTATCATATTATACGGAAGTTCGATGGCTTTCGAGTCAAAAGATTAAAATGATTCTTCAAATTGTACGATGATAATTTTTTTTGGAAGAAAAAAATTATAAAAGTGCTGAATTAAAAGATGGACAATGAATAATGGACCCGGCTTTCTTCAGTTGCTATTACATGTTATGTTTACGCGTCAACTTTATCATGTTAAGCCTCACCGCAAAAGTCATGTTACAATGATCTTTAATCGCATTAACACTTTTCGAAAAAAAATTATTTCGGTGAAAACAAACAGAAAAAGAAAACTTGTCTCACGTTGTAAGATATCAATATCTACCGATTAAATCATCTACATTAAAATTTACAGAATATGTTAACCAAACTGAATTGTTAGTAACGGGGGAATTCGAAGATTTTCTAATTTTAAAAAGCTGTAAATAACAATTGTCTTTTTACTTCACCTCTATCAAAATGGAAATCGCTCATGAAAACTTACAAATGGAATGAATTAAAGTCCAATGTGATTTCTTTACTAGAGCAAAAATGAATGGAATTCTAGATTTTATACGTATTTATCAGTAGATCGGTTTCCTTAAATGTTATCATTTGTTACGCGTATAATGCCTATGTTCAAAAGCATTTATGCAAACAACTATCATTTAATGAAAAATATTTTTTTTATTTCCTTTAATAAAAAATAACAAAATCTGAAAAATCAAGATTCACCCCAAAATCCACATTTTTTTCCTTTCAGTTTTAAAATTACATCAGCTCAATTTATTCAACCAAATTTTGATGACTTGCTTTGTGAAAAATGATGTCAAATATCCTCGTGAACCCTCACATTTACTTCATTTCTGGGGAGCGAGAGATATCGCACAGCTTTCGGCCAAAAAGCATTATTTTACAAATAAATAAAAAGAAAATTAAATCCAATATTAATGATTCCAATCTTTGCAGCCTTTTGATAGAGAAACGTTCAAGTTCGGATCAACGTTCATGGACCTGCAGGTGATCGCATCCCAGGTGTAGCTGCCCCACAAAGATGAAGAGGTCCTCGCAGTTCCTCCTTTGTAGTCTTCTGAACCCACTCTTTAAACACCCCCCCCCCATGGCAGGACTCTTCCACGCCAGCCATCCTCTGTCTTGGTCCCAACTCCGGTGGTTCTTTGAGACAGAAGGCCATCGCGACTGAGATAATCTACGTCGCTGTACCTCGTAAACCATATGGAGGGCCCATCAGTCGACCTGTCACTTTGACATTGGGAATACCCTCCTGGGTATTTATTTGTTCCTCACAACAGGCCGACACTCCATTTAATCACTTCGCGGCCAACATGTGCGAAGGAACGAAAGAATGGATGACCGATCGACAGGCGTGTCCCTTATATAAATCGTTGAGACGAAAAAACCATCTGGGTGTCGGCAGAGTGAATGAATATTAATGCCGCCCTATCCAGCAACTAGAGAGCTTCTGGCGACAGACCTCGTAATTTTGAACCATGGTCAAGTGGCGAAGACGACACCTAAGCTGGTACCTCCCTCTCCTAACTTCCAAACAACGCCAACAGGAGAACGTTTGAGCTCTCAACAGATTGAACGTGCATCACCCCCCTACACGGCGGGTTTTCAGTGGTACTAGGCTTGAACTCATGATACGCCGACCGCGAGTCTGTTACCTTGACCACTGGGCTACCGCGGGTGTCGAAGAAAGAAAAGGTGTGGTAACATCGAAGCCGTTTCCAGAATCGGCTTAACATCTGTTTTTCTCCGGGCGCAAGAGAAGAATACGCGATCGCCTTGAAGAATATAATGACCCATCTGGCCATTCTGCTCATTATGGATGCTTCAAAAATGAGATGTTGTCTAACAGTGTCTTTCAAATGAGGCAACTCTACACTATAAATACATTAGAATCATTCTAAAAATCGTATTTTATTGGGTTTTTTTAACACTGAAAAGTGAAAGTTGAAAGAACGCTAGGACTCATGAGTGTTATACCTCAGACCGCTAACTGAAAAGCAGAACAGGAGGCTAGGGAGCCATACATCTATAATTTATCAGAAGATGACCCGAGTGATTGAGTGAAAGCTATATTGTTGGAGGAGCCAAGAGGATTATTGGCGACAGATCTCGTCATTTTGAACAATCAAATGACGAGGACGACACCCGAGCTGGCACCACCCCTCTCCTAAGTACCACACCAACTGGACGTTCAAGCCTCGATCAATTTATCAAGCATAAGCCTTCGCTACACGACAGATCTTCAGTGGCACATGACTCGAACTAGTGACCTGCTAGTCACAAGTCTGTGACCTTGACCACCAGGCTGCTGCGGCTGCAAGATGACCCGAGGAATAAAGGTTTGATAACATGCATGATCACAAAAGACGTTTGGAAGTACATCGTCTTCACGTCAGTAAGCATATTCCCCCATTATTCTGGGAACCAACGAAATTTTTTCAAGGACGACCACGTTGGCGACCTGTGTTAAACAACAGCCCAATTCCTTTAAAAATAAGACATCCAGACTTTCATACTTTGCACATGAGGTTTTATTGTATAACAAGACTGCTTTGGTTGCATGGTAGAACAAGCTGCCATTAGCAAAAAAACCTTACTCAAGTTTTTACATGATCCAACTTGTTTCACTACCACACAACATAAGGTGCATTGTAGAATCTAGTCTCACAGCAAAGCTATAAAGCATTTTGCTAGACAACTTCAGTTCTAATATTTAACAATGGAACTCAAAATGTTGTAAAAAAAATGTCTCCCCATGAAAACTTTAATATGCAAGTATCACTATATTTAGCAGTCACATATGCAGTAATTCACAGAATTTAACCATTTATATTACATTAATAAGGAAAGGCAATTCATAGGTTTTTAAAAATCAATATAATAAATATTTCATCAATTTAAATAATTAAAATAGCAATAATGCTATCAACTCTTTATACAATAAATATGCAACATAACAGTGACTCAAAATTGTTTATTCAGAATTCAAGGCATATGAAAGAGGGAGGAGAGCATGTTGATTCATGAAAAGGCATAATTTTGTTCGATTACAGACTAAATTTAGAAAAGAAATAATTCTTGTCCCATGGTGATTTTCCTTGGAAAAAAAAAATTCTACTAACAAGAAATAGAAAATCATTCTACGACTAATGGTTAATACATAAACAAATAGAAAAGACATGTGCTAGTTGAGATTGAAAGAACAGGCTGCCCTTCATAAGGCTTTCAGAATTTACACAGACTTTTTAATGCACACTTTAACATACTAACTTCTGTTGCATGGTTTTTCAAGGACTTCGTATCCTCCCCTATATTCTCGACTTATTCAATTTTAGTTTCTTTAAAATTTAAAGATTCACCAAAGAGCATTTAGAGGCCAAGAACAGGCAACTTCAATCTTAAAAGAGTATTTGCTTGAAATAATTTCAATAATAACTAATCCAAAAACAACTGTAAAAATAAAAAATTAAAAATGAAGGATAAGAAAAAGGCATATTTAAATGCAACCGAGCTGCAAGACTTTCCTTCATGGTTTTGTAATTTTACATTTTTTCTTTCCCAATGCAATTTTCTGTAGAATTGGAAGTTTTAAACATAATACACACACTAGCTTAATTTTTTCTTTTATGGAAAGGGAAGGGGGGGGGGGTTCTCCCATCCTTTTCATTCCTTTTTTTAAGATAGAAACTATTTAATAAAATTGAATATTGAAGAAAAAATTTTTATGCAATAATATAATCAAAAACTTTTTATAACAATTTTACAAGTAAATTTCAAAGGGAATTGTATTGGTTATGCTTTTTTACAATAATTTTTAAAAACATTTTTCCCGCCAACTCTTTCCAAATTCAAGCACTTCTAAAATCAATTTTTTTCATTTAAAAAAAAAAAACTACACATCTAATCAATTTTATAAAAAACAACAGACACAGTATTTTATTTAGCACCTTAAAACATATTTAAATCTTAAATATTTGTTTCTATATCTTTCAAATTCCTTGAAAATTAATAAAACATGCTACATTATTTCTTATATTAAAACACTATATAAAAATTAGAATAATTTTAGATAAAATATGTGTCTAAGTTATTTGGTAGTATAATACATAATCAAACAATATTTTTAGAATTATAATTCTTATGCTTCACACACACACACACACACACACAAAATTATAAAAAAATATATTTATCCCTCATTTGTGCAAATTACATGATAAAATTTAAGACTGATTCCCTTATGAATTCAGTAAATGTTGCAATTTCCTGTCACTGTTTTTCTCCAATAATAAAAAAAACACAGCATATTTATAAATTTAATAAGAATTCTCAGTATTTTTAACGATAAAAAAAACTCCACTTATTTTGAGCAGATTTCAAATCGAGACAAGACAGTTGGGGGAAAAAAATATTAACTCATATAAAGTGCATTAACTGTTACGTATAATTTAATATATTCATCAAAGAATGGAAAAAATTCTGAAAATATTCGCCTTTCCCCCCTCACGATTCAGACGAGTTTCAATGTTTTTAATCTTGCAAAACATAAGCCCTCATAAATCTTTAAAGCTATAAATTTAGTTTTCATAAAACAATGGTGTAAATTTATAATTCACATACAGCTCTATTTTTCTTGTATGAAAATTTGTTTTCAAAACCAAGTCATTAATTAAAATTTCATTTTTGTAACCTTACTGTTATAGTACTCTTTTACTAACCGTAATGTTTACAATAAGCATTTTTTTTTAATTCTTCAAGACAGAAGTCTTTTCATTGCTCTGAGAGGAGGAACTATCTATACAATCACAAGATATTCAATTCTATATGGAAATCCCTTAAGAAACCCCATTTAAGAAGTCAATATACAAGTCGAAACTTTTGAAAGAAAAAAGTGCGATTACTTTAGAAAACAAAATCACACACTGATCATAATTATAGCAATTTTCAAAAAAATAATATCGTTTGTTTTTTCGGTAGTAATAATGGAATGATAAATTGAGCAACTTATAACACGTTTAGTTCTATATCCGGAAAAGGTCATTTTTAACAATATCCCACAAACGAATACAAGTTTTTTTAATACATAAACGAAAGTTCACACTTTAGATGAAAAGTTATAAGTACAATATTTATACATAATTTAAAATATCACAATAACAACCGAATCATTTTTATTAACAAAATTAAGAGTACTGATTTCAGAGTATACAAATGGATTGTCCTACTTTCATTTAGGACAATACCTAAATATTTCTTGCACATCGTTCCTTCAATTTCTTAAAATATTTAGCACAAAAAAAAGCGAAAATAAATTTGCTAAATCAGACATTGAGGTTTTAATAAATCGTGAAAATGTACTTCCAATTTTGCTCGTTCAAAGCATATTCAATGCACATGACGCAACGTGCTTGAAATAATTAAGGCATTTTTAAAAATTACTTAAAAACGACAACTTAAGAGAGCTAAATTTCAAGAGAAACGATTCCTTACCACAAATGCGAAGCACATCGAAAAAAGGCTGAAATGATACACTTAGGTACCCAAAGTAGCAATCAGCGGAAAACAACAGTGGAAGAAGAATGTCAGTCGTACAGGAAATTGGAAAGACCTATTCAGCGTTTATAA
>BMAO01022339.1:0-26246 GCA_019973975.1 Trichonephila clavata | reverse complement strand
GACTCCATATTGAAGTGATCCTTTTGATCCAGTGGTATATTACGGGCTTAAAGAACCGAAAGTAGCAAGTTCTATCTCTCAATGGAACCTTGTCACTGAACAAAGAAAACCGCAACCTTCGCGCAGCTGTCATGGCACCATCTACCGCCGCAAATGCAATCAAAAACGTCAGACACACATGACGCAGCAAACAAGCCGTAAAACACACATGAAGCAGCAACAAGCCGTAAGACACACATGACGCATCAATCAAAGCTGTCAGACCCAAAATGACGCAACAGCAATAATTCACATGCTCGCATAACAACTATATCGTTTGTTCACCTACCAACTCACTGGTAGAGGAGTTGTGGTGGGGTATCTATATAAGCCAGTAACAGCCTACGGACTAAAGGGTCATTTTGGTCCAGTGGTAAGTTACGTGCTTACTGAATGAAAGGTACCGAGATCAAATCTCCTCATGTTCATTCACATTGCTTAACAGCACACACCTCCACTGATGCCACCTTGTCAACGCACCTCTGTATGTTATCGAGGTTCGTTCTAGAATAACCTCGGGCACGCCTGTCTGCTGGTACTCTCCTTTCTCCGGTGATCTGTGCCTGCTTCAGCCCTCTGACGCAACTGCCGTCGTTGAACCAGCAATGCGGATTCCTGAGGCAATTATTTGTTTCACCTGGAGTACCATCTTCTTTTTAAAAACAGAGATGAGATTTACTTTCAATACATCCCACGTTCAAAGTAACGTAGCGATTGGTAACTGAATTTATCCCTTAATCAGCAAGAACAAGATTCAAATTCGAGATAAGATGAATGTTTAGGAATAACATTAGAATTTTTGCAGGACACATAAGGAACATCATACGAAACTGTATACATAAATAAATAAATAATATTCCTTTCTAGAATATTAAATTTCTAAGACTACAGCTCAAAAGGAAATAAAGTTAAATTAAAACTGGAGACTTTTCAACACTTTATACTTGAACAAAGATATCTAGACTTTCATGTTACTTGTACTCTTCATTGTATCCAATGTGGCTACGAGAATCCCGTATGTTAAAAGTGTCCCCATTGCGCTTATGATAAGAGATCTGTCGATTTTGTAAATTTCCACAGGGTAAGTGACATTTCATCGAGGCCTTCATTGTTAATGATCATTAAAGATTCCTTAAAATGGTGCGGGATTTTACCAAGCAAAGGTTCAAAGCTTTCTTTAAGTGATTAAAGCGTCATTGACTGCTGATGCTGGAACTACAACCATAACAAACACTATCGAGAAGTAGATTTCACCAAGAACGCAAGCCAGGTAATGTTGATAGCCTCCTATAGGAACAACATCATAGTATAATTTATATAAAACAGTCCAGACATGCTACTGACTACTATAAGAAATGCGGAAAAGCATAAATAATTTTCCAGAGACTTTATGATTCAGTAAGTTTGAGGTAAACTTGTATAATGGGCTGGTATTCGTAATCCTTGTTCACATTTCTTGCCTTCCTTTCTAATTTATTCATTACAAATTGTAAATAAAAGCAGATGAATCCGTAATAACCCGATAAAGGAGTCAAAACAAGACAAAATGTTGTTACAATTATTGTGAAAGCCATGTCGAGAAATAAAGGAATATATTCCTGCAATTGAAGAGGCAACATGAAGAGTTTTTCATGATGTTGATCATAAATACACGTTCATTTGAATAAAAGTGCAACAGCTCGTAAAGAACAATTAATAGAATCAAGCCAATGCAATAAACAATAACGGCAATTCTGAATTTTTGTTCTTCTGTCGTCGAGAACAATGCTCGGGTATTAGCAGGAAATTTTCTTCGTAAGTTGGCATATTTTTTGGTAAGATCTCCGTGCAGAAGAAACAGAAAAAATTTCTAGTACAACCAAAATTAAGGTAGTAATTGGCATTTTCTTATCTGGAAATATTATTACTGCAGTTAGCTGAAGCACAACCGATGCAAATTGCATAAGATAGAAAAAATACTGTGGTGATTTTAAGACGATGCAAAAAAAGTCATTTTGCTTGAAAGATCTGACGCAAGGTAACGTTTTCATTCCAGTTATGTGAAGAAGAACTAGTATTGGAAAAAAAGATCTCTCTAAATAATTTCCTTGTTCAGGCATAATGAAATATAAATCCTTTAAGATGTATGCATTGAATACAGTAGATTGGTAAATCTATGTGGAACAGTTTCCTTGTATAAAATATAAATATACTTTTTTTTGCAATGTATCACGTTTGTGTGAGAATACTAATGTAAAATTATTGATATTTAGAATTCTATATCGTGATTTTAAGGCATTATTAGCAATTACTTTTTTAAGGATAGTAATAATAATAAAAAAGAACCACCACTGAATTATTTGACTTGTTCATGGTTTCATCAAAATACAATTTCACATCTATTTTCCATACAGTAATGGAATAAAATTACCTTTTTTTGAATTTACAAGACTCTTCTCATTAAAATTTATAACTCGATCAAATAAATAACATTAAAGATTTTTTGGGATGATTACATGTATTTATCATGATATTTTTCAGTTGTAATAAAAAACATTTCTATTTTATTTTCGGTAAGACAATACATTCAATAATCATATTTTAATTTAGATTATAATAAACTTTGTGAAAATCTAGTAAACAAACTCCAAGGTTTTTGTATCTAGGAGAAGGTGATAAAAATGCCACAACAAAGGTAATTGCTTTTATTTCACTCAAAAATTACAAGTGAATTTCCCTTTGAGTGAGTGAAAGTTACTGCTATTTATACATTTTCTAATTCCTATAAGCATTTTGTCACACGTTAATGTATTCTATATATATCATTGACACCTTGATTAAAATATGTAGTAAGTGAGGATTACATTAACATCGCAATTAAGGGTACCCAACTACTTGCGACAACTTTTTTAAAAAAAGAAAGGTAGGGGGATTTTTTTGTTGTTTTTAGATTTATCTAGTACATTTTATGAAAAATATGCTAAAATTAAGAAGAGTAAAAGAAATTATTATGACTAAAATGGGAAAAAATGGGTAAAAATTGACAAAAATAACATAAACACGGCCCATTTTGTACCAGAAGTTTATGAACAAATATTCAATTCTGATGTGTTGTTATGTTATTCTATTTTGAAGTGACTTCAAGATAAGAGATATTTTAAGTTTTACAAAAACTAGAGCACTTTATCTTAGTTGTTATATGAAATTGCTTAAAAAAAACAGTGATTATATTCACATAAGGAACAGTAAATTTTGTAATAAAACAGTGACTGATAAATCTGAAAGTTAAAACACTTCTACTATTATACAGAACACACACAAAAAATTTCAGTTAATTATTTTCAAATCTTTTTGAGTAATCGCGCGTTTGACCTGTTGAGCATTTTCAAAAAGACACATTTCGAGTAAGACACGTTTTAAAGTATATCTTGTTTAAAGTAATGACATCTGCTCTTACTGAAACACTTATAGGTTTTGTTCTAGTGAACGGAAAATAATAAACTTGGTATTTTTATAAAGCTAATAAGATGACATATAAAATAAAATCATAAAACAAATTTGTGAATTTGTGGCAAAATTAACAATTTTAGGGTATTTATATACCTTAAAGCTGCACTAGAGCAGTTGGCGACGGACCTCATAATTTTGAAACATGTTCATATGACGAGGATGTGACATTCCCCCTTCTAACTTTAGCACCACGCCAACGGTATGACTTTGAGCTCTACAGATTTAACATGCACCAGTCCCCCTATTCGGAAGCTTTCAATGACACCAGGGTTTAAACTCGACAACGCCGGCCAAGACTTCGTGACCCTGACCACCAGATTAACGAGATTTCAATGCGTAAATGCCCGTCTTAAGGTATCTGACTCTCCTAAAATCGTATACTTTGTCAAAACTGGACAATTTTCTTCTGATTTTACTTTATAGGTCATCTTATTAGCTTTATAAAAAACCAAGTTTATTATTTTCAGTTCTCTAGAACAAAAACTACAAGCGTTTTAGTAAAAGCAGATGTCATTACTTTAAGCAAGGTGTCGTTATTAAAAACGCGTTTTACTTGAAATGTGTTTTTTTAAATGCTCAATAGGGGATACCGATTGTTATAAAAGTTTTGAAAATAATTAACTTAATTTTGTGTGTATGTTTTGTATAATAGAAGAACTGTTTTATATATAGCTTTCAGATTTATCAATCACTGTTTTATTACAAAATTTACAGTCCCTTATGCTAATATAATCACTGTTTTTTAAGCAATTTTATTTAATAACTAAGAAAAAGTACTCTAGTTTATGTAAAAATTAAAATATCTCTTATCGTGAAGGTCATTTCAAAAATGAATAATATAGCAATACATCAGAATTGAAAATTTGCTCATAAACTTTTGGTACAGAATGGGCCCCGTTTATGTTATTTTTTGTAAATTTTCAAAGCATTTTTTCCCATTTTAGTAATAATAATTTCTATTTTTTTTCTTAATTTTAGCATATTTTTCTTAAAATGTACTAAACAAATCTAAAAAAAAAAATGACAAAAAATCCCCATACCTCCATTTTTCTTAAAAAAAAGTTATCGCAAGTAGTCAGATACCTTAAAACTTTTAATCTCTTAAAAAAAACTTTAAAGTGGAACTTTTCAAACTGACTTCTACTTTTTATGCTGATTAGCCCGTAAAATTCATTTTTAACATTTTTAAAAGTGATAGTCTATTGGGGGGGGGGGGGGGGGCGAAAGATCCAGTAAATAAGCTAGGTGCTGAAAAATATATTTTAATTCATTTAATTTCGCAATTGTTTTGTACGACTTATGTGGTTGTGGAAAGACATGTGGATTAACACAAGTGATGGACGTTTAATTTTAAATTTTTCTTGCATTTTATCAATGCACTGGAAGTATAATAGATACAATTTCGTTTTCATATCCGAATACTCGTGAACTTACGACCGGTAAAAGAAAATAAATAGAGATAAAAGGTGCGCCAAAATTTATAATTATTAAGAATAATTTAATTTTCAATTATTGTGCTGAAATTATTTATCATATACACTTTAAGCGTTATCATAATAACTCATGGTTCTATAGTTTAAAAAAATAATCATTATTTATGCAAATAAAATACTAAATGTCTTGTAAAATAATATTAACGACGTGCTGTTCTTTGTTTTGAAAATAATGGGTAATCTTTTTTCATCTAATCAGATGATAAACATGACCGGAATTTTGTCATAAGGAAATTCAACTCTGAGGATAAATTTGTTATTTTTGTCCATCTTTCTTTTTTTTTGTTACTTTTTTGTATCTATTTTTTATTTGTTTTGTTTGATTTGCTATTAGTTTTTCAGATTTAAAATTTACACAGTTTAGCAAACAATGTAACAAATTTTAGAGGAAAGTACGTATTCCTACAAAACTGGTAGACATTGAGATAGAATAATTATCACTCAAAGTGATTTTTCCTATCAACAATTCGATTTGTTATTTTCCTTTGCAATATTTTCGCGCATTTTTTATGAACAAGAACAAATATTCAAATAGAAGAAAAGAAAACTATAGAAATAAATATTTATAGATACAAGAATAATTAAAAATTAATATATGTGTACGGTAGCTCTCAAAAGTGTTCCCACACTTGCAATTTTTTATAAAATTTAATGTTATGAACTAATGAAAATTAATACATCGAAAAGCTGTAATTTTTTAAATAATATCTGTAACTTGTTTTTAATGGAATAACGTAATCAATATCTAAAATATAGTATATTTGAATTATTTACTGCTATATATATATATATATATATATATATATAAAACTATTGTTTTAATAATCAAAACATTACCAAAAATTACGTCACAAAAGTCTTCATACACTTAAAAAAACTGCACATAGTTTCAATTATTGTATTTTTTTTTCTAAATTTAGTATTTTGAAGGATATCTTTAGCATACTAAGCAACTTTTAAACGTCTTGGAATAAACTTCGTCCATTTTTTTGTAATTTATGTATAGATGTTCCCCCATATTTCTGCGATTACAGCTTTTAGCTCGCATTTTGTTTTAACATGTCTTACTCTAACTTATATTCACATCATATATGTTCTAGTTGACTAAATAGAACAGGATATGCTAAGCAGACGGAGCGTTTCAGAATTTGGGAACAGTTAGAGAGACACCAGTGGCGTTTGTTGAGAACAGTGTTCTTGGGACCATTACCTTGATAAAAAAATGATGGCATCTGTAAGTACCCAAATTTTGAGTGGATAAGTTCAAATTGTTCTTTAAAATATTTAAATAAAGCTCATTATTCACAATACCATCGATAAATACCAAATTAGCTAACTCTGAAGCTGACATATACCCTGACGCAAGAACACCGCCTCCATGCTTCACTGTTTCAACCAGATTCTAAGGATTAAATTTCAGCAAATTCAACATTGACAGTAAATGGATTGAATGACAGAAAACTCAACATTTTATTCCAACGGGCGTATAATAGTTTGGAGAAGAGAAACCGATGATCCCAATCCCAAGGCAGATCTGTCCTTAATGCCTACCTTAAGGACAGATTCTAAGGTCTGACAAATATTAATCCTCATATATACCTGTCTTTTTTAAATCAAGAGGGGAATAATTTATAAATCAATAGTTTATAGAAGGTAAAAATCAAAGAAAAACTTCTTTAATTTTTGTAAATACAGTGAGAAGTTTTTTAAAAGAGGCGGTTTTAATCCGATACTGCGAGCCATTCTTGCTCTCAAAAATACATAATAAAATACTGCAAAACTTATTAATTACTAAAACAACTATAGGAACTGTATCTAAATGTACTAAGAACTATAAATAAATATTCTAGCAAACATTATAGATAACTACTGTAAGAGACTTGACAGACTGATACCTAATAAGATAAATAAATTAGAATAAAACAAAAATTATGTAAAATAGTTGTTACGATTATATCCTACCTAATAGATATATAATTAAATAGACATATATTAAAAAACATGATGATATAATATATATATATATATATATATAATTAGATAGTTAAATTATAATTATGTCAACAATTTCCGTACAGGTCTTTACCATAGTAAACATGGAAATGTTGCCAACATATCATGCGATTCTTACTCGGCACCGCTTGTCTGTGAATTTAGTCCATCATACTGTTTTTCCAGTAAAATAGAATTTGAGTACTGGGAGCTAAAGTAAACGTGGATTAGTTTATTATTCTTGTAGTACTTTCCGTATGAAACATCTTTGAAGGACAGTGAGTTAGAAACAGAAATATTTAATTTTTTAAAATTTTTTTCGCCAGCCTTTAAAGATACTGAAATAATTTAATTATTTCTTTTTCTATTGTGTAATAAAGATACTTAAGTCTTGAATTTTTTTCCTTAGTTTCGGAAATACACACTGTCACAAAATAAATAAATAAAAATACATGCACCCTAAAGGAAACCGAGCTACTATCACGAAACTTAAAACGTATGTAGTGTATGAGGAGGAGATAAGCAAATGATTACAAATTCAGAAGAACAGATTGTTTTATTAAGAAGATACGGCATTCTAGAGGTTACAAATCAGTAGAAAATCTACTTACATCGGCGTATACAAGCCGAGAAACACGGTGTTCCATCGAATAAATGAGGTCGCCTATGACCTCCTGAGTAAGATCATGCCATTATCTTTGAAAGGGTGCCATTAACTCACCAGTATTCTGTGACTGCTGCAATTGTCTTCCAAACACGTCCTAGAAATGCTCTATTGGCTATAGTTCCGACGACCTATCAGCTTACAGGAAGCATATCCATGAAAACATTGTCGCGAGAGTTGCGCAGTATGTGGAAAAGCATTGTCTTGCTGATGACACCTGGGCTACTCGATGGCATAGGCAGTAAAACTGGCGTTAAAATTTCGTTTACGTAACTGCGTGCCGTCCAAGTGCGTTCAAGGACGACTGGAGGTGATCGTGTCCCCCCCCCCCAAAAAAAAACGTTTTCCACATTGTCACACCTTGTATAATCACCATGTGCCTCTCGACAACGAATGCCAGATCAGACCGGTGACCTGGCCTCCTCCACGCGCGTAAGTGCAGGTCATCAACATTGAGACTGAATCGGGACTCCTCGCTGAAGATCATACTCCCCCAGTCGATCACAGATCGGCACAAATCCAATCGCGACACTGCTTATGATAGGCATCTTAATGGACGTCAGCTCCTTATATCTGCTTAAGTCAATCATCTTCGAATGGTTTCCGTTGATACCGCTTGATGCCTGGAAGGTCCCTGACCCTCTATGTCGGTAGACTATCAGTACCTTGTTACATTGTTGCCAACACCGAGTAACTACCATATCGCCCCGACCGAGGTGGCGGCCGATTCGTCTGTTCGACCAACCTGCTTCTCTGAGGCTTACTATGCGCCCCCTCTCAAAGTTCGATTATTATACATAACCACCGGTTATTTCTCGGAGGTATCTCCAGTCACAATACCGTCCATTCAAATCGACAGATTAGTTTGAATAACCCTATGGCACGAGCAATCATGCGTTTAAACTCTCTCTGCTGCACGTCTTATATGTACTTAGCACGCTTTCCCTTCTCTCATTGGCGTCGAAGTTTTAATCATTTGCATCTTTCTTACCAGACAACATTCCTGACGGGTTTCGTAAGAGTAGTCCAATTTCTTCTGGGTGCGTATATATTTTTTTGCGTGACAGAGTGTATATTCAAAGATTACGGGAGTGAATTATTGTTAAAATTACGTCTGACGAAACCGACATTAAAAATTTTTTTTATAGTTTTCCCAGTGAGAAGAGCACCACTTGTTGAAGAACTTTGTAACTAATTTTGAAATTTGGTGAGAATAAATTCGAATAGCAAACCGTACATTTCTATCGCTATCCATTCTTTTTAACTGTTTCTTAGAAATTATCTTTAATTTTTGGGACACCCTTTGTTTTTTGGGTTCAATAGAATTTTATATCTACATCTGTCATTTTATTTATTCCTTTGTCATAGGACTGTCCAAAAAGTTAGGTTATTTAGAAATTTAGGTAGCTTTTTATGGGAGACGGGCTCCAGAAATTTATTTAGCCTTAGGGTCCCTCAAAACCATCATCCGCCCAGGTTAGATATGTAAATCGCACATTTGAAAGTGCTGTGAATAATTAGATCTTAGATTCAAAACTGAGGTTGTCTTTTGATGAAGACAACCGACACTTAGTCCGTCCGATGAGCTTCCTGCTTGCAGTCGTAATGCCCCATTCCGAATGTTTGTAAATCTGCAGTTGGGGTAGGAAGGCAGAAAAATATGGCACACTCAGTTACAGTTAAGTTTGGTGAGAAGTGTTGGAAATGTAGATAATAATTAAGGCTTATATTTAGAGATAAAAAAAAGAAATTTTGCTAATTGGAGATGGGATTCGAAATTATTAATGGGGCTGAAGACTTTCAGTTGCCAAATTCTGTTTTCTAGCTATTGGTCAATCGCCAAGGCGTATCCTTGAAAGGAGAAATAGTTTGGATTAACCATATAAGAGACAAACCGCTTATACCTCCTTCGCTAGGTATTTCATATTGTATGTAAATATATTGTTTCCATATATGTATATATATATATATATATATATATATATATACCTTTTACGCTCTCGTAGCCCCCCCCTTTAAAGAGGATTCCCGGAAACCCAATTTTAGTGGATTTCTACTCAACAAAATAAACCTGTTTGCCAAATTTCAAGTCTAAACCTAAAAGTTCTAAGACGGGAAAAATTATCTATAACGCTCCTTAAGCCCTCGCAATGCCCCTTGGGGGTTGAATTTCGTAAAATCCGTTCTTAGCGGATCTCTACTAAATGAAAAAAACATGCCTGCCAAATTTCACGTCTGTAGGTTTTATAGTTCAAAAACGGGAATATGTATCTATAACGCCCCTTGAGTATCGATTTTCAAAAAACCACTTTTGTAGTTGATCTCTACTCCATGAAAGGAACGGGCCTAACAAATCTAAAGTTTGTTCAAAAATGGGAGTGTTTATCTATAACGCCATTCAAGGCCATACAGTGCCCGTTAAAAATTTGATTTCACAAAATCCGTTCTTAGTAGATCTCTACTCCATGAAAAAAATATGCCCATCAAATTTTCAGTCTGTAGGTCTAATACTTCGAAGATATATCGTGGTGAGTGAGTGAGTCGCTTTTCTCCTTTGTATTGTATAAGTAACTTTGAAAGAATAAAGTTTCGAATTTTTGCACCAAAAGAAATTACAACAAACTTCAAGACTTCACATCATCTGTCATTATAAGTAATTCTCTCAAAAAAAAACATTCCTGTTACTGAAAAAAAAAGTGAAATTTTCCTGTTCAAAAGCAGTATTTGGTTCTTTGTGAGTGTGCGTATGCATGCGGTGAATGAAAAAAGGAAAAAAGTTATTTGTGTCTTGGCATAAAATTATTTATTACAAATTTTAAAAAAAAGAATTACACGTTTCCTTACTCTTAAAATTATCTTCGGATCATTTGATTTTCTTTTAGTGAACAAGTTAAATAAAATTGAAATTTTTTACATTCTGGAAAGCATAATGTATTTTAATATTATTTTTGTTTAGAAAAAATGCTATTTTGATTTTTTTTCTTTATATTGTTGAAAATTAGTAATTTATATTTTTCCTCTCTCAACATAAGAATGTAAGTTATACATATATAATCTATGTATACTAAATTACTTTGTAGCCATTATTTTATTTTAATAACTTTAAATTTAAATAAAATATTGATAAGAAATATTTATTTTTAAGTTTTTTTTTTGATGATATGTACTTAATGGATCCCCCACCCGTTTTTTTATAAATATTAACTAATTCTTATAACAATATTTTAAAAATAAGCCAGTAAAACTATTTTTTATGCATCAATTTATGCTTTGTTTGTTTAAATCGTTTTTATAATACTTTTTGAGAATATGAAACAACAGATCAAATACATCTTATGATTATTATAGTCACGAGTCATTTTATTATTATTTTACTAAGCCTCGCGATAATTTCAAAGATATAAACTAACATAATATGATCAAGAAATACAGTTTAAATTCCTAAATAGATCGGTATTTGTTTCATTTTTTTTCTATGAGAAAAGGAACCAGTGTTAGGTCCAATCCTAGCTGGTGTTCAGCGAGTGCACTACACGCAGGTGGCCAAACTGAAGGGAGACCGCTGGACGCATATAGTTCTATCGGTCAAGCAAATTTTTTTACGAGTTTCTCAAAATAAAATTTTTACGTAGAATAAATATTCTGAATTTTAAGTACACTCACTTCCAAAACTTAAGCCAGGAGAGGAAAATGATAATTTTCGGAAGCCAATCAGAATTGAAGAGGATGCAATTCGCTGCAGAGGTAGATGGAAGTATGCAAATATGTTAGGTAACAGTCAATCGTGCTTTCTTGTTAAGAAATATGCAAAAAGGGCTGTCTTATAAGAAGCTAACTTTATGAAGGGTTACAGAAGTTGATTGTAAGTGCTGAAAGAAGGTGTTTAAAAATTTTGTACAATTTGTTTTCGAGACATACGAGTTTCTATGACTTCCAGAAAACGAATGGAAGATTCTGAGCGCTGGCGTGCTGTGGGGTGCATTGAAGCAGGACAGTCGATCACAGATGTTACTCTTTTCTTCGGCTTTCATCATTCTGTATTTTCACGTTTATGGAAACAATTCCAAACCACACAGACAGTTGTCCGAAGGCCCGTAGGTGGTCGCCCAAAGGTAACAACCCCCGCAGAAGATCTATATATTTCTATTGTAGCCAAGTGGAATCGCAGAGCGACCTCCACACGTGGGGCATCAATGGTTACAGGCGTCCATTGGTAAGGATATATCTGCAGCTATTGTACGCCGAAGATTACATATAAATGGACTGTATGCCCGAGTACCTAGAGTTTGTGTTCCTCTATCCGTCCAATCAAGAGGGGTACGATTAAAGTTGTGCCGGGAATATGGCAATTGGACTTTGTCTGACTGGGGCAATGTCATGTTTACTGATGAGTCAAGATTTTCTCTGGGGCCAGATGACAAGCGTATAAGGATATGGCGTAAACAAGGAACACGCGATCAGCCCCAAAACATCACCGATTATCACGCGTTCCGAGGCGGAAGCGTTATGGTGTGGGCAGGGATTTAATTAGGATACCGCACCGACCTGCACATCTTTAAACGGGGTTCTATGATGGTCCCAGAGATAAAGTCCCAGAACCCATTGTGAGATTGTACGCTGCGGAAGTTGGCCCTAGTTTTGTTTTAATGGACGATTCCCCATAGAACTGACATCGTCGATGACTACCTGACTTGCGCGTATTGCGTGGCCAGCATATACGCCCGACCTTAATCCCATTGAAAATCTTTGGGATGCTCTCGCCCGTGCTGTATCTTCACGTTTCTACCTCCAGCCACTCTTATTGAGCTGGAAACTGCTCTACAAGAAGAATGGCGATGGCTTAATTCTACGGTGGTTGACCACCCAATTGAAAGCATGGTTAGAAGGTGTAAACTTTGCATACAGATGAGGGGGGATCACATACCCTATTAATGTCCTTTTTTCATTTTATGCTGTTTATTTTCACTTAATACATAATTCTGTTTAAGTCTCCAGAATGACATTTTCTGTTAACTTACAAAATTTTAATATTGTTTTCATTTCTGTATATAATTATTGATTTTGTTTTATTTATAAATATATATGCTACTTTACTGCCAAATTTTGTTTCAATCAAATCAGACTTTGTTGATTTTTTTTGCATTTTACATCTTTGTGCTTAACTTTTGGAAGTGAGTGTAGTTATTGGAAAATCAAAATTAGTCAAAAATTTCCGATAGTATAACGTATATATAGTTCAGGGAAAATATAATGTTAGTGCACAGTCCATTAATGTCTACTCTTTACAAAGATCCTTCATTTGATAGCAAAATTCGTGGGAGAGTCGGCAACACCACAATAGAAAAGGTTTTTTGCTTATCAGCGGCACTGTGGATCGATGCTTAACAACAGCGTCTCAAAAATGAATTTTGCGAAAGTTACCTTACGAAAATATTTTATATGGTTAATGCTGTTGTTGTTGTCGTGTCCTTCCCGAAGGGAAGGAATGAAAGTTGCCAGAGCCTGTGAGACAGGTTGGAATTCTTAACGATAAACGGCGTCACGACCTGTCTCCACCTCCACAATTTAAGCATGGAACTGAAGGGAAGGGAAATGTTATCTAGCCCCCTGCACTTGTGGTTTCTACTGCGACCACCCATAAGACTTTCGGACCCACTGATTTAACGAGCACGTACTCCATGTGTACTCGGTGGTATTTTGGGGCATCGAACCCAGACCCACCTGTCTGGAGTCCGATGCTCTAACCATTAGTGTTTAAAATCAATAGGCATTTGAGGAGATAAAAAGATTTCAATTTAATAATAGTATTACAATTTAGAAAAGCAAGATCTAGGAAAGGGATTTTTATGTCTGTTTACATTTTTAAAAGCGTTTTACTTTTTACTCTTATACAGGTAGATGAATTTATAATGTCAGCGTTAAGAACTAGTCAAAATATTGATACCCCAGGATCGGTCCTAACCAATGTTACTTTACATCAAACTTCATTTATTAAAATCTTCAAACATATAATTAGAGAACTACCCGAAAACTTTATTAGGAGCTAATTTTAAGTAGTCAAACATATGATGAATGGGACAAACAACCCCGTATAACGAATTTGAGGTTCTTTACCTATTTTTTTCTCATCGAACACATTAACTAAATAAAAAAAAATTGTAACAAAGACAAAACATTTGGAAGCCTTTGACGTAACCACTTTAGCAATAAGAATTTTCTCTTACTATAGTATAAGGAGATTTTCTTAAACTGATATTATTTAGAGCTCAATCTAATTACTTCGATGGCACCAAACTTGGTATAAAGATCAATGATGACACAAACAATAAGACTCCCTGTAAAAAAAAAAAAAATTTAGTTCTAAAAATGGCCGAAAGGTGTACTTTTGGCGTTATGGTAGCTTACGAAACTTAGAATAGGCATAAAACATGGGTATGGAAGCAAAATCCAAATTTATGCTTTCATATGCGTCAACCGTACCAGTAATTTCGGAATGTAAACCGATCCAAAGAATATTTTTTGCTGAAGTGAGTTGGCGCAATTGAATATGCGAATCACATTACCAGAACACGCATTATTGTTAAACCCCTGTATTATACCTCAATCACCTACAGGTTCTCGTGAGCTTAGAACTCAACAGAAGCTACGTAAGGGAGAATTTTCACTTAATGCTTGAAAGTAATAATTAAGAAGTTCCAAGGGATAAAACTCGGGTATGGAAGCAAAATCCAAATTTATGCTTTCATACGTGACGTGCAAACATGTGCGACAAGGTAATTTCGGAATGTAGACACGTGCCTAAGAATGAATTATTTTCTTCCGAAGTGATCCGGCTCAATTGAATACGAATCACATCACCAGAATACATATTATTGTTAAAGCTGTATTATACCTCAACAACCTACAGGTTCTCATGAGCTTAGAACTGAACAGAAGCTACGTAAGGGGATTATCACTTATTGCTTGAAAGGAATAATAAAGAAGTTTAAGAAACAGTCAATACAATTCGTCCAAGGTGTGCAGATGTTGCATCTGTAATGGTCAACGGATCACAGAAAAACTGTCGGTACATATATCACAGACAGTGTGCAATATTCCTTGTGGCATTTTGCGTACGACTATAAGAATTGTTTTGCAGAGAATGTACGGAGAACGACACTCATGCTGAATATGTTCGAATTCCTTCCTAAGGGGTGTTGAATGTAGTGAATTAAACTTACCCCATCGGGGATTTTTGTTAGTAAATTTGTTTCACTGAATCTTATTTTCCATATCACCATTCGTTTCCATAAAGGGTTTGGTACCATTTCTCTTGTTAGAGCGAGTTATAGGTAACTCTGAATAGTGTCACTATTTTTTAAAAGGGTCTCTCAGTATATAAAATCCCCGTATTAGACAAGAGATCGTAAGCTAGTGGCCGTTGTTTCTGTAGAGTTATGCGTTCGAATTCTCGTGATATTAAAGACCCTCCGCGTATGGAAGTGTTGATGCACATTAAGTCTATTGAAGTCGCCACATTGACTCAGTGTTCCCGTGTGGAGTGTGAAGTGCTAGTTTAAATGTAATGCTTGTACTTGACCTTGGCTTAAAATTACGAGGTCCGTCAACAATAGTTCCAGTGTTTCTGTGTAGTAAAATCAATCACAATAAAATACAACGAATGAATGGTATAATTTATAGATATAGAGCTTAAAAAAAACTCATCACACATATACATAGCCTCCAAAAATTAAAATGTACAACATTTTTTCCGAAGCTCACGATAAATAAGGGCAGTAACTGTAGAACTTATGGTTCATATGAATGATAAAAACGAACTTCAATATAACATATGCAAAAATGATAGCTCCCACTTTTATTTTCTTAGGAAAGAATAGGTATATATGAGTGAGAGAGTGAATTATGAATGAATGAGTGAATATTAACGTCGTTCTATTCAGCTACTCGAGAGCTTTATTTCTGGTTCTCTTTTAAAAACTGACGCAAAACATTTGAAAGCTTAAATAGTTCTCTTTTTAACTCAATGAGAAGGTTCATTCAAAGATTTCTCATCAGGAAGTGCGTGAGTTTTTTAAACGTTGCAATCTATAGCGTGAGTGAGTGAATATTAACGTAGCACTGTTCAACTATTTGAGGGCTTTTGGCGACGGAGCTCGTAATTTTGAGCCATGGTCAAGTGAAGAGGTCGACACCTGAGCTGGCAGACCCCTTTCTTATTTTCCACACCACACCAACGATATGCTTTTGAGCTTTAAAAAGATTTAACGTGCATAGCCCTCCCTACATGGAGAATCTTCAGTGGTACTAGGCTCGAACTCATGACACGCCGATCACAATTCCGTTACTTTGACCATTAGGCTACTGTGGTCCCATACATTAGTGAGAGAAAAATATATAAATTTCGAGATTTCCTAATTTCGTGTGTAAGTGTTGTTTATTTCTAACTGTTTTTAGTGGTTTCGATCACAATAGTCATTACAATTATACTACCAATGTCTAAGAGAAATCGTTTCTTGATTCGTTAAGTGGCGGACATACGGATGGATGAAAATGGGGTCCTTACATACTGGAGGTATTAATGTGTCTCACAGTGTGGTTCAGCGACTGTAGGATTTATTAATCCAAAGATTATGTGTCCTGAAGACATGTTCCACGCCGAACACCAACAATAACATTTGCAAAAGACAACTCTTTCGGCTAGATGGAGAAGAATCACTACTGTGCCACATCTCGCAGCAGACCACTTTGTAGCATCAAGGAGGAAAACTTTCTCTACTACGGAGTGAAGACGCCTTCACAATGCAGATCTATATGCAAGATGACCAGTTGTGTCTGTCTCCCTCAACGGACGACAGAGAAGGACCGCTTAATGTGAGCAAAAGAATACGTCTCCTGCACCAAATAGCAATGGGCTTCTGTACTCATCACAGACAAGTCCAGATGCAAACAGGATAGTAAATCAGCACATAAACTGATCTGGAGGAACAACCCGAGCACCATATACCATCAATCTAACACTGTTAAAAGATAGATTTATACAGGAGGGTTAATCATGGTTTGGGCAGGGATCTCACTCGGGGATCACACGGACCTGCATATGCTTCAAATAGTAACAGGGCTGAAATACTAATCATTTACATATCCCAACCTCTTATTCCTTCCATGTGATTTTGACGTTCTTTGAGATTATTCCTTCCTGGTATTTGAAATTTTAATAATTATGATAAATCATACCAATTACAATGCTTAATTCAAACAACAGCTCATTAATTTCTGTTTAGACTCTATCGTTTTCCTAATCGCCTCAACTTTCCTTGTTTACAGGAAAATAAGCTTAACAACTGCAGGGTACTAAGAAAATTTTCTTAATTATTTTCCTGCATTTGCAAATTATTATAATATAATGCATAGGCTAATTTGTTAGGCCTGATGTTGGGTCGACCCCTAGTTCTTGTTCCAGTGGGGAACAAGAACTAGTTCCCCACTGGAATAGATTCTGTGTTGATCCAAAATATTTTCAAATTGAACATGGTCATTCATTTAATTCGTTGGATTTTGTGGCTGCACAGTACCCTTTTTTAAAAAGAAATTTTGGAGACAGTAACAGTAAAAATAATTTATGTTTTATATTAAAAATTTGTTCATGAGAGTAAAAAATCAGTTTGACTAACCATTATTTAACAATTCAGAAAAATTTAGAATTTTTGAAGTTTTTCCAAATTGTTATAAAATGCTCGATTTTAAAAATCTTTTTAAGTGATTTATGTTTCTTAGATTATTTCAGACAAAAGTTAGTTTGGATTTGAAAATTTGTTAGCTTGTTGAATTTTAATATTCATTTTTATAGCTAAACCTGAAGAAACACAATTTTTTTTAAATCTTAACTTTAAAATTTTTTAAAAAAAAACTAGAGTTCTCAGCCCTAAATTCATATAAATTTTTATTGAACATATATTTACGAATATCTACGAAAAATTTCATGACTCTATCTTGAACGAAAAAAAAAGCTTTAGGGAATAGAAAACACTCATATCTTAAAAAATTAAAAGTATGAGAAAATGCATTTTAAGTTTGTAAAGGCATAAAACAAAAAACAATAATGCCTGTAAGGATCTAATTTTTAAATATTTTATTTTTCAACTTATGTTCTCCATCAATACACTACTTCAATTCATTATGACTGAAAAAATTTTAAGTCAAAATATGCTTTTGTATAATATTGATAATATTTGTTACTATATGACAGAGATTATTCAATTTTATCTTAACCTAATATTTTCACAAAAGTTTTAAACGCAAAACATTTACACACAGAATAATGATTTTGCAAAATTTAGAAATCTCCAAGTTTGTAATTATTATCTAATTTTTTTTCTCAGTTTTAAAACGATACAATTAAGCAATAAGTACTTTAAAATACTGTTATGTATAACACTACAATATATTTACTATAATCTAGTTTGATACATCATAAAAATATTCAGTTCTTTCTGCAATATTTGTATTCAGAACATTTGTACTCTAAAGTCTCATTGCAAATTCAGCTGAAGGCTGGATTTTAGATTATCATTTTCAGTCGTATTTCATCTCTTCCAAATATTATTTCTCTTAGAAATCTGAGTACGTTTTAGTCATGGTATTTTCTAAAAAGCCAAAAATTATTGAAAACAAAGTAAAAAGCTTCTAAGATATATAAACTATGTGTAAAAACAAATATTGGGGTCTTGAAATAAATTTTATTTAAGTAACAATGGGATAACTCATAATTTTTAAAACGTAAGCTGATAGAAATGATTTTAGTAATGAAAATTGCGTTTAATATCCTTTTCACAGTGAAGAAATGGATAGTGTTCAAAAACCTTTTAATTAATTCAATTTAGACATGTGGCGGATCTATACGCGTTTCTACTAATTAATTCTTTTTTCTTTAACGACAGCTCGCTTTCTTCACTTTACTTAACTTAACTTAACTTGATCTCTTACTTCACTCTCCTTCAACTCGCGAAAACCAAATTTATATAATATTCCTCATTTGCATAAATCACGTTTGGTTTCTAGATGAAGGCTAGTTGAAATAAATAATTTGATTTAAGCGAGGTTGATACGTTTGATGTGGTTAGGAGAAGTGGTTAGTGAAGATTGAAAAGTAGTGAAATTAAATATTACGGAGCGTGGAGCCATCGTCATTGATCCAGCTAAAGATATTGCCTGAAGTTCTCCGTGAAGGAACCGAAGCATTAAGGAAAAAGGTATCGTAAAATTGTTTAAGTAAAAGCTGATTATTAGTGTGTGACGTAGTTGTAAATGAGCGTATTTAAGCTATCTTAGATTCAGTTGAAGTTCTGTAATATTATCCCCGCATTTGTATATCTCATCTCTGCACTTTACCATTGTTATATACCTTAATTAGAATTGTGTTGTGCTTGATCATAATCAATAGTAAGAATTAATAAATCAAACTAGATTGGCAAAATGTCTATGGATTATTTAGTTCCTCCTACACATCTAGCCGGGTTGACAGATAGACAGGAGAGTTTGAATGTAAGGGGTAACTACAGGTCACCACAGAAATGTAAAAATTCTTTAAAATAAAACCGGGACTAAAAGCTAGATTCAGAAAACTTCAAATACCTTAAAAACTTATTGGTTCTCAGATCTAATATTTTGGAGCAAGCTTTCCATATATATGGGCTATAGAAATATGGGGAAGGGGGGTTCGAAATTTTGGCTATTTTTAGGGTATTGTTATGTCTTAATATATTTGACAAAATGTCTGGTTCCTTGCCGATTTCTAAATTTGAGCTTCTGGGCCAAATACCATCAACTTGAGTTTCTCAAAAATTGGCTTTTAGGATCCGGCACTCAAGGACACCAAGAGTATTTTCTTCATTTTGTGTCATTCTTCAAGTTTCTGATGGGTTTGTGAGTTTGTATTTAATCAGGCACATTTATAAAGTTATCATTTCCTCACATGTTTGAAAATCTTAGCAAAGGTCAATAGAACAGCATTATGTTGTTCTGGAAGCATAATTTGTTCTAATCTTTAAACTTATTCCAAAACTTTTAAGGAGTTATAGCTTATTTCCTGTATTTTTATGTTAATCCGTATAAAATATGCGATACGAAAACCTGAAATCTCACAGTTAACTACTCTAAGGAAACTCAGATATTTATCCAAATTGTTTTGTTAATAGATTATAGAAAGTTACAAGGGGTGATCAAATGAAAAGGTACGAAACGACACGGTGGGTACAAATGTAGACTTTATTCAAAATATACACCATAGGCCTGAGTACAACGATCCCACTGATGAACAAGCCGCAGGATTCCTTGTTCCCAGAATTCCTGTGGCTGTGACGAGACCCAGTCCTTCACTGTGTCCTTAAGTACTCGTCCGAGTTGAAGCGCTTCCCTTTCAGGTGTTTCTTCAGTGACCAAACACATGGAAATCGCAGGGCGACATGTCCGGATTGTAGGGCGGATGGTCCAACGTCTCCCATTTGAGCTTGTCCAGTTCCATTTATGTGACTCTGGAGACGTGTGGACGCGCGTTATCATGGAGCAGAACCACACCCTCCGTGAGCAGCCCCGGTCTTCTGTTCTTGATGGACCTGCGTAGCGTCGGAGTGTCTCACAGTACACATCGGAGTTAATGCTTTTTCTGCGCTCGAGAATTCCACAAGTAGCGGACCTTGAACGTCGAAAAAATAGTGAGCAACACCTTGCCTGCTGACTTCACGGCTCTGAACATTTTGGGGGAGGTGACGATGCATGTTTCACTGCATGCTGTCCGCTTTGTCTCTGGCTCGTAGTGATTGCACCAGGTCTCTTCATGAAAGCGGGGTCTTCTTGATACCGAAACAGATGTTGCAGTGCTAGTCCCATACGCAGTTTCTTTTGCTGGTCAGTGAGCTGCTTCGGAACCCAAGCGGCACACCTTCCGAAATCGCAACCTGTCGTGAACAATTGTTCACTCGGTTCCATAGCTGACATCCACCTTCAGCGCCAACATTCGCAATGTGACACGCCGTTCACTTCTCACTAGGTCGTCCACATTGTTGATGAGATCACTCGTGATGACAGTGTTTGCCAGGCCACACTCTCACGGCCTGCACGAAACGGGCACCCATTTTCTGAAGTCTTGTCAGAGACACATTTCACCCCGTAAACGGTCACCATCCGCCGATGAATAGCTGCTGGTTTCTCACTTTCGCTGTCAGAAATCGGTTAACGCTGCTCCTCAATCGTCGAATTTTTGCAACGCGAACGCCATTCTGTCCTCATACGGACTGCCGCATCATTTGGACGCCACTTTTTATAAGAGCCTTTGCTCTCTCCTGCACATGCGGTCCCCGCGCATTATCCAATCCCAGTCAGAGCCTCCAATGGCATCCCGAGTTTACCTTTCCATTTGATCACCCCTTATATTTTGAACAAACAAATTATTATTTAATAAACTATTAAGTATGTATAAGTATAATAAAGTATAATTAAGTATGTATAAGTATAATAAAGTATAATTAAGTATGTATAAGTATAATAAAGTATAATTAAGTATGTATAAGGTATAATAAAGTATAATTAAGTATAATAAATTATTCAGTAAAATGGAAATTTGAACAAATACATGGCTGTTTGAAAAAAATGCAACACTATGAAGTAATCATCAGAACTAAATGAACTTTGCAGCAAATATCAATTATTGGATGTTACTCAAAATAGTGAAGTTTCAGAGCCACCTCGCATGCGTGCCGTGCGCAGCACCCTCTGAGCTGATGCTAAAAGCGTATAAATAATGCGCTGTAGCGAGACATTGAAAATAGTTAATGATTATTTGTTAGTGACGAACATTTAGTGAGACCTAAGTATGCCTCCACGACGAAATAAGGAGGAATTCCAACAACTTACGGAGTTTGAACGGGGGAGGATTATCTGCCTTCGAGAAGGAGGGTTTTCCTATAGTGCAATAGGAGCTCGTGTACAATGGAACAGTTCCACAGTGATGCGAGTTTGGAAGCAGTAGACCGACGAGCATCGAACAACTCGAAATATTGGCAGTGGATGACGGAAAGTGACGTCAGCGCACAACGATCGACACCTGCTCCGCAGGGCGGTGAATGACTGTATAGCTTCCTCCAGGCAGTTGGCTACAGGTGTACGAACGTCAGCTTCGTCAATTCGTCGATTTTTGCTGCACCGTAGATTGCGTGCAAGGGCGCATTTAAACAGGATTCTCCTCACGACAAACCATCTACGGCTGCGTCTGCGATGGGCCCATGAGCACAAAGCCTGACAAGCTGATTGGCACCAAGTTGTCTTTTCAGATGAATCACGCTTCAATTTGTAGGGCCATGATGGCCGCATTCGTGTTAGACGCTATGATGGTGAAGAGTGCGATATCGAAAGATATAATAGCCTAACAACCAGAGTTATGGTTTGGGGTGTGATTTCGTATCTTGGAAAATCCGATTTGCTATGAATTGAGGGTAATCTCAATAGCAACAGGAACGTGCGTGAAGTGCTACAGCTCGAAGTCGTTTCCTTCCTTCAAGGCATCCCTGGAGCTATCTTTCAGCAGGAAAATTCTCGCCAAGATGTTGCAAAGACTGTTCGACACTTCTGTTCAGCCCAACACATGCAACTTCTACCTTGGCCTGCTTATTCACCGTATATGTCGCCTAGTGAGCACGTGTGGGATTTGGTTGGTTGGCGTCTCGCTCGTGATCCGCGTCCTGCAGCTTCAAAACACGAACTTTTCCTGCGCATACAAGCAATATGGAATTCTCTTCCAGAAGCAGACATTCAAAATCTGTTTGTCTCCATGCCACATTGTATAGCAGCACTTATTGCAGCGCGTGGTGACTACACCAAATACTGATTTCGGACATTGTCTTTTGCTTTGAAAATTTCGTCATTTATTTGTACTAATACAAGTCGTTCAAGACGGATATATATATATCCCGTATATGTGATATTTAACACTATTATTATTAAAATATTTTAGGATATTTATTTAAACAAATGCAGAGATGCAATTCTTCGAATTTGATATATTTTACCTATAAATGGTTGTTTGATTTTGCTTTCATTCTTGTACAATATTTAACACGCGAAGACTTTTAAAATCATGGAAATAAATAAAGGCATAAACATCTTTTGTACATGTTGTGCATTAGCTCTGAGCATGGAATTAGCTCTGAGGTGTGTGTATTTATTTTTTATGATTATTAAGGCAAAGTTTTATAAAATATTGATCTTTCATTTGTTTTCTTCTATGTATTCATTACGCCAATATATTGTTAATTGTTCTACATTTTTGCAATTTCTTATGGTAAGCAGTTTTAAATAAGCTAATTAACATTTCATAAAAAGTTTCAGACTATTCGATGAATATTATATCATGTTATTCATGGAATGAAAACTTCAAACTGATATTTCTCCAAGTGGAATTTTTGATCATATATTATATTACTGAAAACCCTATGGCCCTTTTTGATAATTAAAGTAGGGATGTGAAATTTTTTATAAATATTTAAAAATGTATGTTTTGTAAAACTATTGTATGGAATTAGCTCTAAGATACGTAGTAATTTTCTTTTAAAAATTTCAAAATCAAAATTATTGTTACAACGAAAAAATTAATATAAAATTCAAGTGAGCAGCAGCATAAAAAATCCCATACACAGTTTTATGTCGTACATTATAAGGTACTGCGAAAAATTTTTTTGAAGGAAAATATACATATTTAAAAAAACCTTAGAAACTTAAAAAATGTTAAAAAGACTGTAAAAAAATTAAATTTCACAAACATTTTGCAATAAGTTTGAAATTTTTTACGTGGAATTATTACTTAATAACGACCTTTATTACATACACAATTAAAACCAAATTTCAAAAATTAAAAAGAAAAAAATATATAAAGATGGTATCCAATCGCCTTAATATACTAATTTGTATTACTAAAAGTGTACTTTTTATAAAAAAATAATTTTTGTTAAAAAAAAATAAAAAAGAATAATAAAAAGCTCAATTTTATCAAATTTTAAATCACTACTGAAACACTTAAATTTAAAAGTAAGTAAACTGTATAAATCCGTCTCTCTATCGATAGAAATTCTGATTCTTTTACATTTTGCAGTGTTATTATTTACAGTGCGAGTTTAATAAAGATCTAACATTTCTATTGATTAATGATTGAAAATAAACCAAAATTTGGTGAAGAGTAATTTGTTTACATTATATATTGAGTTAAATTGTAATTTAATGAAGTAAGTAACTTTTAATAAATCACTGAATGTTAAATGAAGAATTTAGTTTTAATAATTTCTGATTTAAAATCTTATTAATTTTTTTTAGCTGTGCTGTTGTTTTCACGGCAACACAAGAACAATGCGACAAAATTTTAAAATTTTTTACAAAAATAAAATTGAAGCATAAATTGAACCAATGTATTGATTGGAATTCCAACTTAGAGATCTGTCGTCCAACGATTTATTCCTTTCGCGCCTAACGGGACACATACAAGCATCCCAAGCAATTTTCAAAAAATTATTTTGGAACAGAAAAGCTTCTCTGTCTTTTCGAGAAACTTCCACCATCCTGCCAATATTTTGAAGGTATTTTCAGTCCCAGACATAGATGGCACTACCGTACATAATGCAATTCCAGCGTTTTTGAAGTGTTGTAGCAGCTCTTTCTACACTGTACGAACGTAAATAATTTAGTGTTGGAAATACCGCCTATTTTAGATTAAATTTTGATTGATCTATAAATAATCAAGGCCAGAAAGTGTCTCACGAAGCGGATTACTTCTCATAAACTTTTAAATGGCAAGTTTTACTTCCTTTTTATTATCGGCACATATGAGTCCTCTCATCTTGGATACTGGGAACACATCGTCTCAACAGTCCTATGTGATCATCCTCTTGATATTATATTTTTCGGTTACTTTGAAATAGTTGCTTATTATTTTTAATTTAAGCACAAATCAATTCCATCTAAAATGACTCGACGCCGGGGATTTACTAATGAAGAAATGGAAAAAAATTAGAAGAGTGAGATGACGAAGTATGGTGATTTGGATGATGAAATGGACGATCCCGATTTTCAGGATCCAGCACACAATTTGCAGTACTCCTCCGATTCAGACGAGTGTGAATGGATATCGATCATGATACCATTCCCCAAAACAAAGAACAGTGATGCTTTAAGTGATACTGATACGACATCACTTTCATCAGTTGATGACATAACATCAGCTAATGTGTCAGGCTGCAACCAATCTTATAGTTTCATGCAGATTCAACTTTCCAACCTCGAATGACAATTCCAGCAGAGTCATTGCCTAGTTTTTTATTCAACTTAAATCGTCCAGCTACATAATTGGACGAGTTTCTCAAGATATTTCTAAATGTCTTATGATTTGGATCTCTCATTGCACAAACCATTGACTCGAAAGTTAGAACAAACATTCACCTTACCAGACCTAACCAAAATTATGCTTGTCCGTGGACGCAGGCTTGTCCAAGGTGACAATAAGGTGCTGAAATTCTCTCATTATTGGTCATCTAACCTTTTTTTGGGAAAAGTAGCAATAAAAAATGCTATTTCAAGAGACAGATGTAAAATTTTGTTGTCGAAACTATATTTTGGTGTACCAGAAAATGTCATTGTCAGATTTCATTGTACCCCTTTCAGAAGCCTTAATGGCGCCCGGAAAGCTCACACACAGTATCAACGCCGTATAGAGGAACTGGACGCCCATCAAATATCACGAAGCTTACTCAATGCTGATGACCATCTGCCCAGTAACAAAAAAAAAAAAAAAAAACACGACGGTGGTGCCATAAATGTAACAACGGAAGGAATCGTTCACTAAAATAATGTGCGCGATGTGTAATGTCCTTGTCATTGATTGTTTCAAACCATACCATTCCTAATTAAGTTTTTATGACTAGAAAATCATTGGTTTTCTTTACAAAATTACTCATTGAAGACTACTGGGACACATATGTCCCAGTGGTCAGGACTGATGGGACAGATATGTCCCGGTCCTAAACAGTGCTTAAAATTTTCCTAAAATATAACATCTTAGTTTAGCATTCTAATGTGCCCTACACATAGTTTATGCTACAAAATTGTTCTGTTGTTAAAAAAAAACCTCGTCACGAAAGGGTTAAGATATAGTTTCCATTGCTGTAAGATATAGTTTTATTCCTCGCACCAGAAAAGGATCGTATAGATGTTCTACGAAAATTATTAAAGGCCATGAACTAACTTAAATTTTAACTATAGTTTATCCAGTTTTCCTCTAATACGTCACTGAATCGAAAGAAAGAATTTTAAGACTAAGGATTTTGATTAAACAGAAGAAAAAACAAAATTAATTAAACCATTTCTGTTTCTTTTTTAAAAAAACTGACGCAAAACATTTGAAAGCTTAAATAATTCTCTTTTTAACTCAGTGTGAAGGCTCATTCAAAGCTTTCTGATCAGGAAATGCGGGAGTTTTTTAAACATTGCAATCTACAGCGTGAGTGAGGGAATATTAACGTTGCACTGTTTAGCTA
>BMAO01022338.1:0-94737 GCA_019973975.1 Trichonephila clavata | reverse complement strand
AACAATTTGATGAAATAAAATTAACTTTAGAGATCAGGAATTTCCCCCCCACAAAACTTCATTTTATACGATTTCCATCATACATAGGAGAGGAAGAAAAATATATCAATGGTATTAACACAGAGAATCAAATATATATATATATATATATTTTGAAATCTAATTTATTGATGTTCTTTCATTAGAGAGAGTACCAAAGAATTAAAAAAATTCTCCATTTGTTTGCTTCGAATACTTGAGCCGACTAGAAATTACATCTATGGAGCTTGTTCTGTTTCTCTTTACATCCCATTTCTAGTTCTAGAGTTTTTTCCAGCCTTTAAGTTGTGTTTAAAAGTCCCTGTATAACAATAGATTTACATGAATGCTAAATAAAAGTAGAGGAAGATAAATTTCTGTAATAGTTTTTTCCTCTCCTTGTTTGTAGTTTTCTTTTGAAGAATCTAGAGAAGCGCAGAAGCAATCTAAAAATTCAACACCTTCAAAAAGTTATATATGTAAAAAATTACAGATCCTGCCGATGTTTAAGTAGTCTGTTCCAGCTGTATAAATTTTTGCATTGATTTTGATTTTGATTTTATGTTGAAAGTACTTTCTTTCCTGTACAGCACATATTTTCTATACACATTTCCTTTGTTAGTTTACGGTTTTTCATATGCCTAACACAATTAGTTGACGGTATCGATATCTAGACAAAGTTTAAGATATCATGACATGTTAATACAATATCTTTTACACGTAATGAAATGTTTCCTGGCTATTAATTATCGCTCAATATTGTCAAGATGGATTTTACAAGGTAAAGTTTAATATCACTATAAAATAAATATAAATTATTACAAAAGATTACCAAATTTATTATTCTTGAATTTTTGTAATACTTAATTTTAGTAATAAAAACACCGTCATTTATTAGCTTTTTATTAAATTTACGAGTTTTTACTTTACGTAAACATAGTTTGATTCCTTAACACACTCATATATATATATATAATTATATACAGTCAAATCAGCATATTACGATCCTCTATATTACGAATTTTCTATGTAGCGAACTTTTCCGGAAACCAAACACATTTCACGATTTTATTCGTAAATAACCTTCCAACAGCGAAGGGCATTTTCCATATAATAAAATTTTTTTCTTGTGATTCTACTTTTTCACCCTATTTTTAAAATATATCTCGACATTTCAAGTAATTATCACTTTTAGCACATTTTTTGGTGGACATAAATCTTGAAGTAGCTTCATTAGGTGCCGAACTCACCGAGATCAATAGCCTCCTGGAGGTTTTATCCAAGAAGTGCAACCCCATTGTCCAGTTCACTAGAAACACACATCTTCGATATCTCTTTTCACTATTAGCGGAGTCGTCTCGTGTCCTTGAACCAGTCTCCGTTCATGCGTAGTGTTTCTCAATGGTACTGGCAACTTCTTTGCTTGGAACTAGAAAACGTCAAAACGTAAGCCCTCGGGCATCAAACAAAGAAAAATTCATTCTTCAGGAAGTGGATAAAGAACCAAGAAAAAGACCATTGCCTTAAAATTTGGTATTCCTCCAAATTGCTTATCAACTATCATAAAAAATCGATCGAGATAAGTTGGAAAATTATGATTTATCGAATTCTTGTCCAAAACATTTAAGAGCATTTGTCTACGCAGATGTCGACGAAGCAGTTTAGAAGTGTATACACACAATGCGTGATAGAAATGTTCTGATCTCTGGTTCTTCTGTAATAGAGAACGTTTTTCAATTGGCGAAGGCATTGGGATACCAACAATTTCTAGCTTTTAATGCATGACTAGAAAAATTTAAGAAATGATATGGAAAAATACTCCTCAAAGGATTTTCGGTGCATTGCAAAGATGTAAAGCCTATTATGGAAGAAGTCATTTTTTCAAACAAAAAAAAACTCAAACAAAGTTAACTTATTTCATGAGAAATTTAATTTAAGGATGCATGTGTTAAATTGCAAGTGTAGAGTTTCTGGTTAAAAATAATGCATGTTTAAAATTATTGATATGTTTTAAATTAGAAAATGCCTTCACAATTCATTCATTTTAATATAAAATTATTTTCTTAATGAAGAAAATATAGTATATTTCTTGACATTCTTTTTTCTGGTTTTGCATTCCCCCCCCCCCTTTTTATGGGTAAGATATATAAATTCAATAGATAAATTACTAAAATGTGTGAATAATTACTTTTTAATGTATGGTATTTATGAATTTAAAATTTGCTTTGCATGGTTTATTAATTACGTTGAAAAATGATCCTCTTTATAACGTATTTTTCATACAACAAACATTTTTTTCGGAATTTAGCGACTTTTTTAACTAGAGGTCCAACTGCATATACATATGTGCATTCATGTATAAAAGACTATCAAAATGTAACACCACGAATGTTTGCCGAGAAAATTCTGAAAATCAGTAAAAAGTGACAACATTAAACAAAAAGTTATGCTTATTTCAATGTGGTGCGACACTCCAGTGAGAGACAACACAGTTGATCTAGGGGCTGTATGTCAATGACCCATCTGTTTACATGATGTTGCAGATGCTTCATGTTGGGGAACAGAACTTACTGAGGATGGGAAATATTGCTTTAAGGGTGGATGACCAATCACTTTCACCCTTTGCTCCTAATTTCAAGACCGAGCTCAACTTTTGCAGCAGTTTGGCAGCGATAGCCAATTACTTGCGAAAATACTAAGTAATTGAAATATCTGGGAACACCAATCAACAGAGACCCACTTGGAAATTAACATTTTTTTATGATAACCACCGCTCTTATTTGTGTATTATCATGTGTCATTAGTATTAGTGTTGTCATTAACACACTCAGAGAAAAGGCAATGTTATCAACCACAACACGTCATCCGCAATCCGCATATTGCTAAACTTCCATGGTAGCGCTTACATGAGCAACGTAAATTGGCTACCTGTACGTGGCCGGCGCTATTTATGACCCAAAGCTTTGATGCCAATTTTTGACACCATGAGGTGCTCCATAGTTGTTCTCGTATGTATTGCCACATCCACACCACAGTTATAATTGATTATTGCTGAAATAAAAGGGTGAATCATGTGACGGAATATGTCTCTATGTCAGTCCATCGTACAATTGGTTCTAGTCTGGCACTATTCCAAACTGACGTGTAATTTTTGTTGATGATTTCACTTTTCTTTTATATAGTTCAGCGAGTACAACCCATTCTTGTCCAGTAGGTGGATAATAGTCAATATGGATACACCCAGAACGTCATCCACATGATTGAGATTTCCATGGAAATGGAATGTGCTGCATTTAACGCTTGCCGAGTTATGCATCGATAAGTGCGTGCTCAAGTTTCTATTTACACTAGAACCCCGTAAACATTGCAAGTTTTCATCTAAGCATTTGAGCCATATCCTATATATCATGGGCATGCGTACGTGATTGTTTATTGATATGCCATCTGCCCTATTGTATCCGATAATTTAGTTCCTCATAAAATCGTAAGTTTTTTAGAGTAGTCCCTGTTGGTAGGGACCTATTATCTCTTGTACAATATGTTTCTTTAGCTGATATATCTACTTTAACTGACTTTTGTTGAAGAAACGGGAACAACTACTGTCGTTACCTGAGTGTGGGACAGGTGTAATCACTTGTACAACTCGTGAGCTACATTTGCAGTGATAATTGCGTACCGTTCTGCCCATTTCTTCTCGGTGACTCCCGCTTTCTAAGTATAAATTTTATTTTATTTTACTTCAATATAAAAACAATCATTTTAACCTAAAAATTTATTTGGACAAAGAATTTGTGTATTTAGAACAAACAATATATCATGGCTAACTTTGCTACTTGGAATTTAAACACATCATGTTTAGCATTATTTTTACAATATCGCTGTTAGGGTTCAAGTATTTCAAAAACATAGTTCTTCATTATCTGTTACTTCTTACCTTTAAATGTTATTCAAAGTTCCTAGCCATTAAAAATAAAAATTATTATGAATCTTTTCAATGTCTTATAAATGCGAAAAACACACAAATGGGTTGATATATTAAGAAACCCCTCTGAGTGGTTGAGGCTCTAATTGAAACTCATTCAAAAGCGGTCTACTTTTTCAAAGCTGGCGGTAGCGAAACGGTTCATGTTTACTTTTGCGAACTGCTTCGAAAATGCACCACAGCTTTATGCTCCCCCCCCCCTTTAAGATACGGGAGGTCTACAAGCGCTTTTGTAGGGGACGATTTTATTGCTTTTTCGGTTTCTGTGTTGTTGGAAAGGGGAGATTTCTCATTCATAACTGTTGCCTTGTGAGAAAATTGGTGTGATGAACGTTGGATTCCACATCACGGCGGACAGAAACCATCCAATTTGTTGAATCATAGTAACAAGCAAATAAAGGATAAAAAATAAAGATTTAAAGAAACGGCGAGTTAAAAGTTGAAAAATATTTTTAATAAGCAAAAGAAAATTAATTTTTTTCTCCTATTACTTTATAAAACTTTAAAAAAAAATTTTTGATTTTGGTATTAAATTTGATCAAGACAGAAGTAAACTGTAATCATTATTGAATATCAGACTAAGAAAACGCAAAACCCAATATTTTCCTGTTTTTTTTTCTTTCTTTTTTTTAAAAAAATTTATGAGGTAAAAAAGTAAAAGTGATCATCTTTTTTAAAAAGGCAAAATGAGAATAAATGTAGTATCATTATATACCAATGATTTCCAAAGGTATCTATATGCACTCCCAGGGGTCTATGACGACCTGCAAGAGTTCCACGCGAGTAAAAAAATATTTGGGGGGCTCATGAGGTGTAAATGGGGGTCTATGATCGTGGTTCTCATTAAACTAGATCATGGCGTTAATCTTAAAAAAATTTGATCCAGTGGGAACCAGATTTTACCAATTTAACGTTTACTAAATTTAGTGAGGTTAGTTTAACAACATAAAAGTTGACTACCATACTAGGTGACAACATAAATTTTATATACAAGGATATTTCAGCATTTTTTTCCAAAATTAAGCGAAATAAGTATAATATTGAACGTCACGAATTTTTAAAAATTTTTTCACAGTCTGTCAGGACATTTTAACCTACGTTTAACATTTAAATGCCCTTACTCAGATTTTGAAACTAAGTTTGAGATTGTTTTTTTTTAGTAATACAGCAGTAGACAATGATTTCAAATAGTCGCTTTGAAAAAAAAAAATGTCATATTGCAATAGGAACTGATTAGAATAGGTCCTAATGAAGATATTATAGAAACGGATGTCAGTAATTTTGGCTTTAAGAAGACATGCCTGATATTTGTCACAAATTATGGAATATCATGAGCAAGTTTTTAAATGTGTTTTTCCTTGAGAGAGGGAGTTTCACTGAGTTTTCCAAACTCAAAACAAAAAAGAAAGGAAAATAAAGAAAGAAGTAGGTACTTACGAAAAAGGAAGGTTAGGGTTAAACATGTCAAGATTGATATTAAATATTGAAAATTTGTTATTGAAACACCAGATTCATCCTTCTCTTTAAAAACATTTGTTCAGTTATTTTGTTTTAATTTTAATTCCTTATTTGCGCTTCTTAAATTTTAAACGCAGAACTATAACTTCATTACAGTTAAAAATTTTATTTTTTGAAAGTAGTAGCACCAATTATCAAAAAGACATTTAAGTTGATAAATTTGCAAAAAATTAATATTAGGTAGGCAGGGGTCTACCCGAAACCGAAAAACATGGCAAGGTTGGGTTCCCAAAAAGGTTTGGGAACCTCTGTTATATACGATGAAGAAGCTTGTACACTAAAAACTGGGGTTTCTGCATTTAATTATATTTTTAATTTAAAACAACATTAAAGAGAGGTTTTAATACTTTTAATTTATGCAAATTTTAATCCTTAAATTTATACTTTTCTGTTCAATGAGTTTTTTCGGCATAAATCAAATCTCTTCATAACAACTTAATAATACAATAATACTCTCCCCACTTCAGCATTTGTGTCGGAACCACATAATACACTTTCAATCAATAATTTTAATAAGGAAATATATTTTTCTTAAATGTGTTAAATGCGAAAGTGTGTTTCTTCCCATTTTCTGTTCAGATTTGATTTTCATCTTTCCGTTTCTTTAGTATTACATCCTTTAAATGCATATTCGCATATATTTATAAATGGGAAATTGTCATCCGTAACTACATCTTTCAATTCAGTCATTGTAACGATGCATTACTGATTAATTTTGTCTTTTAAAAACAGTACACTTAGAAACATTTTACATAAGTAAAATTAACAGACAATTAATAATATAAGAAATTTTCTAAGCAATTTTAACATTTAGAGATGTATCCTTAATTCCAGGATTAGAACCTTACAAATTGTTATTTTATTCTAAAATATTAACAGTATAAATTCATCATCCTCATAACTCATTCTATGTAGCAAGAAAACCTACCTTTTGCTTTTAAAATGTTATTATATTAAAAATTTTGGGTAGTTTTGTAAAAAAATTACACATGTGGAAAAAACGGATTATAATTTTTGGTTTTTAAATAATATTCTCTTAAGTGTCGAGAATTTTTCCAAATTTAAGGCATAATAACAAAAACATAGGTTTTTTTAAAAACATTTTGTGGCCCATATATTTGGAAAGCTTGCTCTAATTGAACTGGGATCTCTCTCTTATCATTTTAGGATACTTTCAAACTGTAAAAAAAGCCTAAGCTCTAGGCTGGTTCTTAGACAAAGCATACATTCCAGACATCCTGAAAACCAATTAGGTTTTATGAAATTTTAAGTTTTCTGAGATTTGATTTTAGTTTTGAATTCACTTTAATGTATTTTTGCAATTCTAAATTGAATTAATTGAAAATATTTTTGAACACAAGCCACTTTTTCGTGTGAAATGGGTATTAACTGCAATTTTAATTTCTAAAATCATTTCTGTTTGCTATGTTTTGAAACTTTTGAGTTCTCTCACATTTACTTAATTAAGATTGATTTAAAGACCACTATATTTATTTGTACACATAATTTATATAATTTAAAAGCTTTTTCTTTGTTTTCATTAATTTTTTCCTGTTTGAGAAAATGCCATGACAAAAATGTAAGCAGCCTTCTGTGAGAAATAACATTTGAAAGGGAAGGAATACGCGACTGAAATTTATAAATCTAAAATCCAGCTTTCACAGATGATGTTACAATTAGACTTCAAAATGTAAATGTTCTGAATATAAATGTTGTAGAAAGAACTAAATATTTCCCTGATGTTAAACTACATTATAGTAAATATTTTGTAGTACTACTTTAGTATTTTCAAGTCATGCAACGAAAACCCAAACTTGCTAAACTACCCCGATTTAGAAGAAAAAAAATAGACATTATTTACAAACTTGGTGATTTCGGGATTACCTTTATATCACTATTATTTTGTGTGTATAAATGTTTTGTGTATTTAAAACTCCTGTGAAAATATTAGGTTAAGATGAAACCGAATAATCTATCAAAGTAACAAATGTTATTAATATTGCGTAAAAGAATATTTTGAATTGAAAAAGATATTTTCAGTCATAATTATTTCAAGAGTCACTTTCCACATATGAAGCCATTATGAAGCACATATTTCCATTCATGCCTTCCAATTAAACGGACTACATTTTCAGAAATTTCAGAGGTAACAAAGTTTCGAGAATCGGAATTACTACTTCCTTCTTCTATCAATCGTTCAATCAGTTTCATTCAAAAACCAATATGATTTAAAATACCGCCATTTTTTTTTATAGATAGTGAAGGAATTAATTCCACACAATTTGATTTAACAAATGTTGAAAAATCTTCTTGTAGTATTTCCTTTGCTGATTTCGGGCAACAGGACAGTAGGATAGACATGGTCTGATCTATCAAAACCACCCATGGTGGTATTATAAAACACCGCTGCTTTTGATTTCATTTTCACAGAATCCCGTTTCTTATAGCTTTCACTTCCATCATATCAGTGTTATGAAAAATGCTAGTCATATGCAGGAGTTTTTTATCCTTGTACTTCAAAACACACATTTTTCCCTTTTGGAAGGCCATGATTTCCACTTTCTTCACTTTAGAACTTTTTAATGAAACAGGTAAATCTTTTCGAGGTAACGGACTCGTGGCTGGCGTATCATGAGTTCTAGCCCATTACCACTGAAGAGCCGCCGTGTAGGGGAACGATGCACGTTAAATCTGTCGAGAGCTGAAACGTCCCTCTGTTGGTGTGGTGTGGTAGTTAGGAGAAGGGGAGAGGTGCTAGCACATGTGTCATCCGCGTCACTTGACCATGGTTCAAAATGTAGGAGGTTTGTCGCCAAAAGTTCTCGAGTATAGCTGAACAGAGCGACGTTAATATTCACTCACTCACTCTACCAAATTGTATGAAATTTGCGCAATAAATGAAAAAATATTAGAAGTGGAATATATTAAAAATTCAATTTAAAATTTTAAATATCCAAAGAATTATTAGTATTTATGGTAAATATTTTTCAACTGCGTACGCGAGATACATACATAAATATATTTTTCGAAATTCGAATGCAGAATTTCAGTGCAGCTAATATAAAATTCCTGGTTTTGTAAGGTTAAGATTACAAAAAATGTCCAAATTTTAATTGCTTGTTCTTCTCAGCCAGCCTCTATAGCAGAACCTAAATGATAAGGGATTTTGCATAAATAGATATTTTTTTAACTTGAATTTAAAATGGATCTTTTTATTTATTTATTGACGCAAATGTCAACTGTAAATTTGTCCAGGTGCTTTTCATTTCTCTTTGCTTGAAGATTCAAGCTTAAAAATTTGATCTTGTTGTTCTCATTCTCTTTGAAAGAAACTGAAGTTCAGACATTAAAAATTATATTATAATTTGTTATCTAAACAATACAAAACTAGGGATTGTATGTAAGATACTCTGAACACCTGGCTTTGATATTATGAAAAACTAAAGGATTTAAATAGGTTTTTTTTGTTGGTATTTTTATCAATGCGTACAAAAATTTTGCAAGTTCTGTTGTACAGAAACTTGAAAATTATTCATGTTCAGAATTTTAAAAGTTTAACAGGTTTTAAATTTTGAACCTTCTTTTTTTTTATAAATTTTTGACACAAACGAAATAATTCCTTTAAAAAAATAGATTAATTAATTATAATAAGAAAAACGATACTGTAAATTATCCTCATTGTTTTGATATATACTTTGAATTTAAAAATAGATATATCGTAGATATTTTTAGAGATACATTATAAAAAAACTTAATTCTACTTGAGAATTTTAAGGTAAAGAAAAAAATGTAATTTTGTCAAAAGCTATCCATTTCCTTCCCAATTCGTTGAATTTCAAATTAATATTGAATCAAAAGTGAGTATATCATCTATATTACTTATGTGATGGAACTTAAAAAATGATTTAAATGAAAGATTTATAAAAATGCTTAGATCGTGAAAACTACATCAAAGAATTTATTTAATTCAAACCCAAAAATATTTCAAGTCAAGTTTACTTGCAAACTTTAACTGATAGTCCGTACGCTCTGGAGGTTTTAAATTCTTCAAAGTTTTTTTACGATTGCTGCAGGGGAAGAACGTGGCAAGCCATAAAACTTCCTGTCAGAGTCCTTTGTGTCACCCCAACCCTCCCTAATTATCCTTCAAGATGTTAAGCCTTTAAAGGGGGGGAAGAATTTCGGAAAAAGACGTCTCTAACACTTTCGAAGCTAATACTTGAGGAGGAAAAAACACGTTTGGTGCATTTTGGTGAGTCCCCGGTCTTACGGGAAAAAACGTGTGGTGCGTTTTTGAAGCATCTCAGGATGGCAGAAAAAGACGTTTGGAACGCTTAAAGGGTTAAGAAACACAGATTAATTTTTTAAAAAAAGTTAAACGTTTTCACCACCTAAATATTAAACCTTACTTCGGGAATTTTAAATTTTTTAAAACTTAAATGTGAAGTTTTAACTAGAGAGAAATTTTGCTTTTAATACATCCGTATCATTTCAATCTAATCAGTAATTGGAATTAACATTTTCTTTTTTATGTAATTATTATTTTTTCGTATACAAGCAAGTTTCATAATATTTACGAAGTCTTGAGATTAAAAGAAATTTGAATTTTGCGAATTTAAATTCATAACACTTAAGGAGAAACACTACTATTCAATTCCTACTATTAGTTCACACTCTCCCTAGTATTGGCAAATTCAGGTCAAGGTTGGCTGGCCGAAAAACATTGTTTAAACCTGCATTCCTGGTTCCTAAGGCTAGGAGTTTGCTCTAGTATTTCTGTGGCTAAATCTATTCTATCATGACTATAGTTATATTAGGTATATATTAATATTTTTTGTATATTTTGTAATATATATATATATATATATATATATCTTGTTCACATATTTTCAATTGTTAATAATATGCTTTTCATTGATCCATTAAAGTGCAAATACATTTTTTAAAACTTATAGTGAATGCCATTTGATACAATACAATTTTTTCAACAAATATTGATTCATTAATTAAATCGAATTTATGAATACATAGTAACAAACAGAAATACTAGTCCTCTACACCATATATAAAAAATGAAAATCGGGGGATGTATCCCTATAGCACAACGGATAGCGCATTGGACTTCTAATTCAAAATTTGTATTTTCGTATCCTACCTGACATTGCCTAATTTCTTAGAATGTGATTTATGAATGAATAAATAGTAAGAAAGAAAAATAATAGTCCGCCACCATGTATTTAAAGAAAAATCACTTTCTGTAGTGCCACTTAAAATTGTGATTCGGTCATATATATATATACACATTAATATTAGTTGTAATTATTTAATAAAAAGAAACAAAATGAAATATTTTTCTTTGTTGACCTAAGTGGGAATTGACTTACTTTTTTTTATAATACATATATTTTTATACAAATTAAAGCACCATTTTTTTTCAAGTTTGTAATTTACAAGATTGCACGTAAAAAAGCACAATGAAAATGAGGCAGATTTCTCGATGACAAAACATCATTTTTCAAGCCAAATCCGGTTTGAAATGGGTATTATTATCAACCATATTTTTCATTCTCTCTTATCAAGTTTCTTACGTGTCTAGATTTTTCTATCCCTCCGCGATATGCCTCTCACTCCCAAAACACATTAACTTCTCTATTTTTATTAACATATATTATAGCCTATTTATTAAAATATTTCCAAACAAATTTAATTAAATATGTAATGTAGTCAGTAAATTGACTAATTGATGCTAATTAGGAAATTATTAAAAATATACCAAAAATTCTTTCAACAAATAAATTCTTAATTTAAATGATATTTGCTTTACTAAAAATTTCAGTATTTTCTTAAGTACAAAAAGTATAGTTTACAATACAGTTGAGGAGAGTATCCCTAAATTTTATGAAATAAGCCAATAAGTACATATATTCTCAGGATATAATGATTTATTTAAACAATTGCATAAAAACAAGTGTGAAATATAACTAAAATTGAAGTTAAGCATTTTACATAATACGGAACATCAATTATACACATCAATATAAGGTATTTACAACTTTAAAAAAAACATCACGTAGTGTTTTATTTAAGATGAAATTAAATCAGTTTAATTTTCTAATTAAATTTAATGTTTCGAACATAGAAAACTCTTCTATTATTTTTTTTAACAATTACTATAGTTAAACTGAAGAAAACACAGATGCACCATTTAAATTAAGAAGCATAATTAATTGCTAAATTCATGTTAATTTAAAAGATAAATAAGCTATTTGCATTACTAAGTACACTTCATCGTTAATTTATTAGAATTATTTCATTTTCAAAAATTTTAAACTTTTATTCTGATGGAAGAGCACACTTACTTTTACTTAAATGTGAAGCAAATATAATTTACTAATAATTTTTTTATAAAAAATATGAGCTGATAATTATTTTATATTTATTTTGTTCTCATACTTAGTTCAGCTTTTAATTACGTATTTCCAATTATAACACCTGTGTTTATTTTTAGATTGATTAGCGTTGTTTAAATAGCATATAATGCCTAAGTAGTTTAAATTACTGAAAATTACTTATTCAAAGGTTTTTAATTAAAAATTGGTCTATATTCCTAGAAATTTGAATTAATCCCATTAAAAGTACAATTACTTGGTGTTCTAAGTAATTTATGATTCTAACAGACTTTCAATAAAATTGTGAGCAGGAATTATTTTTAAATCTAAAATTATATTTTTATATGTCTGATATTTTGTGCAAACGAAAAAAAAACGAATTTATCATAATCACTAATAAAAACATCAATAATTATCTATAACTAAATAATTGAAAATAATCTTGAAATAAAATTTTATCGATTAGTTAAAATGTTTACAAATATTTTTGAGTATGTAATTTTTAAAATAAAAAATTGAAAAATATTTCTTGTGGGTGATAATTTTATCTAACTTTTTCCGAGGATTTTTTTTCCAAAAACTTCAGGAACTTCAAATAAAATAATTTTATCCAAAATACTCCAATTATACGGAAAGCAATTAGAGAAAACGTTTAATGGAGTATTATATTTTTAAAAGATTACATGCAATTAATTAATTAACTTCTTTTTTAACTGAGATCATTCCATATCAAACAAAAGTTCGTTTAAATATTAAAAACTTTCTTAATTATATATTTCTTTATAAGACAAAATCATTTAGTTGCAAATCAATATAACTTAGGAATCTGATGAAACATTAACAGAAAAATTGAAAACAGAAAAGCGTCAGAATTATTTCTAATCTCAAAAACTGTTAAATGCATATAAAATGATTGACCTATAAACACAAAAGTAATCACTCTATGATTATTGCACTTCTAACATATATATTGTGAGTTCAGTATAAATATTTTGTGATTATAATTTTGGTAAAGGGGGGGAAAACTCTTCACAATGTAATTATAGAACACCATATAATCTAATTTTAGGTAATTTATTTGTTTATTGAGAAATATTAAAATAAATAATCTGAAAACTGTTAAAGACAAAAACTTTAATCTTTTATGGTAACAAATAAGCACATCTTTTAATATTTACTACAGTATAGAATCGAAAAAAAATTAATTCTTTAAATGACTGTAAGAAATTTATTTGAAACATTTTCGCAATCGTCATAATTTCAAAATATTAAACATTTACTACGTCGTCTTTTGTTTCACTACTCTGTCAAAAAATTAGAGACAAGAGCACCATGGCTAGCTTTTTAGAAACCACTTTTGTAACATATATGTATATTATATGTATATATATATATATATACAGGAAGAAAAGCCTGTGTTTACTATCTTTATACTGACAATTCCTTAACTCAGTACATATATATAAATGTTTGTTTCCACAATTTCTGGGAAATCTCATTGCATGAAATTCAGTGATATTAGGTCCAAACAAGCAAAAGAAGGAAATCTATATTCATGTAAGCATGAAACATTTCAGGTGATGCGTAGTATTCATTTTGAATATATTTTGGATATCTAAAAATGATAAGAAAAATGAAAATAAATAAGTTCAATTTAGGAATATATATATATATATATATATAAATTTTTTTTTTATATTTCTACGCCAATGCATTTCCTTGAGCTCATATAAAGTGACTGAGAGAAATTCAGTGCCTTTTATAATGGAAACTGCTCTTTTTAATGCAAAATTACACGGTGCTTCGATTTACATCAATTCGTTGTTTGTACGGTTTGAATTCAAAGCAGACAATACATGTTTGATAACATTTGAAGAGATACTGCATTTGATATTTCAGATAAATTAAGCTGCATATATTGAAACTTCCTGAAAGACTAGAAGTTTTCCGTTAAAAATAATTATCATAAAATACTTCAGAAACTATTTGTGCTTAAACCCATTTTAAATTTAAAAATACTGTACATTATTTTTATTTTATGCCTAAAGTGAAAAAAATGTTTTTTTTAGTTGTTAATAACCATAGAAAACTAAATGGAATTTTTAAAACATATATTCTTTTAATGCATAAATCTAATGTAAAAATTCCAAAGCATATCAAACTTTAACAATTTTTATTCATTTTCTATATAAAAGAAACACGCCTTTTTTCAACATAATATTCTGGTATTATGATTAACAGTAATAACAAAAGTCATTGATATGTTTAATATAAATTACACTCAATAAAAAAAAGAGGCTTTTGTTTCTATTGGGCACCAAGAACAAGTTACTGGACAGAAACAAATATTGGTGGCTTGAAAGCTAGAAGGATTAAGTGCAAAATAGAAAATGCTTAAAACTTCAAAAGAAAAAAAGGATTTATTTCAGAGATACATAGTTACAAAGTAACAAGCTCAATAGGGTGTTGACCCATATCTAACATTGATGCAAGCGCCAGACTAAGTGGCATAGAGTAACAGAGTACCCTGGTGGTCTCCTAAAATATTTCTTTTAACATTTGCTCCGATTTTCGTGCCAGATCATCAGCATTCCCTAGCAGATCAAGTCGCCTTTTCAGAAAGGTCCTACTTTCCAGTCATGCACAATTGGAGAGAGATCTGACAATCTAGTTGGCCAAGGAAGTGCTTGACAAACTGTAAAGCAATTCACAGCAACACGTGCATTATGTGATCTAACATTATATTGCTGAAAACTATGACCAGAGTACTGCAAAAGGAATGGTAGCAAAACAGTTCTCAGAATGTCGTCGACGTACCGCTGTACTTACGTGGGCCTCTAATGAAGACAAAGGAGTTCAGCTGGGAAAAGAAATGGCACCCCAGAACATAAATCCTGGTTGCCGCAGTGTGTGGCGTGCAATATCCTTACGACATTTTCCCTTATTAAACTGTGACCTACTATCTTCTATAATAATGGATTTTTCTGTCAAGAGTGCTTTTTTGTTGTTAAGGATCATTGTGTAGTTTTGGAAACTTATGTATTGCATTAAATCAAAAACATTTTAGTGGTCATTTCCTACAAATACACTGCTGACCTCCGTAAATGCAACACCAAGAAAGACAAGAGATAGCAAAACAGAATTTATTTTGTAGATTACATGTTGACCAAGTATCAAATGATTAAATTTATAGACTTCTCTGAAGTGTGGTTCCGGCCTAAATCAGTAGCCAAAACAGGCGACATTGATGGAGACCATCGCTGCCACACGCCTCGGCATTGATTCAAAGATACTTTGGATGTGTGTTTGTGGTACAGCAGACCAAGCAGCTTCTACACGTTGCCAAATTTGATCTGGTGTGACAGCTGGGGGTGTAATCTGGGTCACTCGTTGAGCAACCCTGGACCACATGTTTTCTATCGGCGAAAGATTCGGAGAGCGAGCCGGCCAGGGAAACAATTCAATCTGGTGATTGATGAAGAACCTTTGGACAATGTGTTTCACGTGTGGAAGCGAATAATTCAGTTGAAATATGGCTGTTGCCAAGCCCGGAAGGTAAGGAAGGATAACTGGCTCCAACACCTCGGGGATGTAGCGCTGGCTGTTTAAAGTACCGGCAATGCGTACTAGAGGAGTGTGAGAGTGATATCCAATACCACCCCATACCATTATACACGTTGCAGGACCAGTGTGGCGGTGCATAACGCAGCTGTTCAGCATTCTCTCTCCACGGTGTCTCCAGACTCGAATCCGAATATCGTGGTGTTGCAGACAGATGCGTGACTCGTCAGTAAAGACAACTTCATTCCATTATGCCGCTCACATCCTTCTTTTCGCACCATTGGTGGCGGAGACGTCTGTGGTTCTGCATCAAGGGTAGACCAAGTAATGGACGTCTTCTGGACAGACCACTCTGCTGTAAACGGAGTCGAATGGTACGTGCAGACACTGAATGATGCGTTACAGACTCAATGTGATGTGCTATGGTTCGTGATATGACTGAGCGATCCGTCACTCCCATGCGCACAATTTGCCTGTCCTCACATGAAGTGGTGCACTGAGTTAGATGCGATCGACCACGTTGGTCCGTCGTACTCTCCTGCATCCAACTGTTTCATATCCACATTACAGTTGTTTGGTTTCGTCCAACACGACTACCGATTTCCCTGAAAGGTAATCCACAATCTCAGTAGGCCACTATCCTTCTTCTGTCGAACTCGGATACTTGATCAAAAGCTGATCGCTGTTTTCTACGAGACATCACTGATTGTTTTTTGAAAAAACCACAAGAAAAACACAATTGCCGAACTTGAAATCGTCGAAATCTCCAAGCCTTAAATAGCGCTTTGAGGTGGCACCACAGGTTCACGTGATGTGTGTCTGTGCTGAAATTCTAATCATTTGCCTATCTCACCTCCGCTAATGCATGTTGTAAATTTCATGTTATGCGTGCTTCCTTCAGGGTGTTGCATTTACGGTGGCCAGCATTGTAAGTAGGAAAGCTAAAGTTAGTTGTAAAAACACCTTAATAAAAATTAAATGCTGCAAAAGTATCAAACCAAGTCTCTAACAAGAACGGGCCAACAATATTGATAGCAAAAAGTACCCATTGAAAACATGTTCATAAATAATTTAAAAAAAACTTTTTAAAAATTTTTAAGGAACATTGTGATTATATAAAGAGTTAAACAGGGATTGGAAAAAGAAATTAGTTGTATAATTAAAAATTAAATCAAACATATTTTATTATTTACCAAATAAAGTAACCTATGACCGTCCTCAATGCAAAAAAGGAAAAATCAAAAGACAATAGGATGCAATTGAAAAAAACGTATTTCAAATCAGAAACATAAGGCAGTACAAGGAAAACTTATATGGTTTCATTGACACTGAACTAATTATGTGTGTAATACGTAGACACATACAACCTTTCGTTTGCCTTAAAAATGTTTGATTCAAACTTTTAAAAATACATTGCTTTATATATATAATTACTTATAAAAACTTGCCGTGATACCTCCTCCTTGAGCTTGAGATCTTGTTGATCATTTAGGTTGTTAGGAATATCCAAATGCAATAGTGTATGAGAAATCCGGCACTGCTCGCGCGAAAAAAAGAACGGAATAACACCAGCAGGTCATCTCATACCCCAGAGTGTTTACATTCTATTTCAACCATAAAATATGTATACAAAGATAAAAAAAAGGATGAAAAATAGAAAATACTACATATTCATCACACTTTTAACTCGTAAGTTTAGTTTTATAATTTTTTTATTATTAAAATTTTAAATACATCAATTAGATACTTCCTTAGCCCCTCTGGCCTTAAATGCAGGTGTGTGCGATGTTTCCACTGGATCAAAATTTTTCTTTAATGTTTTGTGGAATCTTACTGCATCCTACACTTTTATATTGGTCGAATTTTCTATTAATTATCTTCTCGGTTCTTTGAATTAAAAAGTTTGGTGGAATTTTTTTACTTATTTTTTCTTATGTTTTCAGGAAGAGTTATTTTGTTTTTCAAAAGTTTCTGTGAATACGAATGAGATGTATACAAATTGTCTGTTTTCAAACTATGTTAGTCTAAACTGTTTCGTTGTATCTTCCTATAAAGTAGTTATTTTCATCAGCGTTTTCCTCTATTAGATCTGCATCCATTCCAGTTGCGAAATCATTGTTGAGAATTTTATTCTTCATCATCAGCTCAGAAACTTTCTTCAACCGATACTAGTGTACTGTTAAATATTGTATCTATTCAAATGACGCATTTCTTCATCATAACCACAATATAGCGACATAGCGAAATAAATATTTTGAAGCGAGCTACTGTATCCAGAATTTAAACAGAAATGCAAGCGTAGAGTATGATACACCCGAGAAGGCGTTATCCAAAGATCTATTTTTAGAACTCGCCCACAGGCTATATGACCCCTCCAAGAGTATGAGCTTAAAATTCCAATAATCAATTTTTCAAAAAAGGTTTGTAAGGAGGATTGAAAAGTTTAGGGGGTGGGCATGGCATACCTTGTGCGAAAACTGCCGGGTTAAGTTGGACACGAAATGATGACCAGTAGATAATCACAATAATTCACGTTTCATAATTTAAAGTTTAACCTGATTATGCAATATGTAGCCAAGACATACGATTAATATTAAATAATGGGTACTTATATTTTAAATTAGTTGATCAACCTCTGAACTTCACCCACGAGAAATCTTCTAATAGCTTCGAATAGTTGAATGACTATAATTTTGAACGTTTACTCGCGAATAAGTGACTATAATTCAACCTGTGCAATCGAAGCTATATTGTCCATGAATATTTTTATCCATCTTATAATGACTGTTTTTATATTATTTAGTAGTGAAGTTCATTTGCGGAGTTGAGTTGTTCCAGATTAAAGGAAGACCTCGCGGATATTCCATTAATACAAACATGATCTGTCTTTATTCCCTATGATTGTAACATACAAGCACCTGATTCTCTCACGGGAGGATGTCACTGAATGACATCATAACGCCGTTTAGCCAAAAGTAGTAGAGTAATTTTTTTTTTAGAATTAAGTTTGCCGAACTAAAAAGGTTTTGAATGTGCAATTGAAGAAACGAAATACTTTCAGAGAGAGAGAGATAATTAGCATTTGTGATCTTGTATCTAGTTATGTTTGCGATTGCTATGCGTTATGTAAATGTTTCTGGTGGTCTTCTTCAATAAAATATGTAAATAAAAATTCTTCTTCATTATGTGTACAGCAAGATGAAAAAATTAATGCTTACAATTTAAACTATAACATGATAGAAATGCTGATTTCCAGTCAAAATGATATAGATATATACTAATGGGAATTTGACTTCGAGAAAATACAAACATAAGCCTGTTTTTGAAGTAAAAGGCAATTAGATCTACAATGTACCAAAATAGTCAATATAACGCGATAAATTCTTACAATTTCTTATTACACATTCGTTACGAAAAATTAGAAATAATTTTTACCAATTCTGTATCAAGCTGCTTCGAATTAAATTATGATAATTTTTAGATTAATTTTGAGTTTAATTTATATTGAATATAAGTTTACTGGGTTTACACATGCTTTTGTTTAGTTGCAAGATGTTTCTGATTATTAATATAATATTTAAAAAGCAGTTCCTATCATAAGCAAAATTCAAATATCCCCAAACTCCTTCATTAAACCTTAATTAGAACTTGAGTGATAACAATATATTAAGTTTTTTCCAAGAAAAAAATTAACAAACTTTCTATTAATATAGGCTATAACATAATTCCTCTAATATGGATTATAATTAGTTTTATTTTTCGGCCACTAGCATTTGAAAAATGAATATTTTAAGAAATTTACCAACAAGGTGGATTACTTAATATAAGAAACTAACTTTCAGGCATTCAAATAAATATATATATATATTTCTATGTACATTTATTTTCCATTAATATGTATGTAATCCATTTAAATTCAAGTACTGAAGCAGATTAATAGTGTTAAACTTTGTAAAATCGTGCTTAGATGTATTTTCAGAGCAAATATTGCTAATGGAATAATCCACATTCGATTATTAGAAAATTACTTCCTTTATGTTATGAATATTAATCTGCATACGTATATGCATTGGAGTAGAGCTATTTAGACACTTATCCAATTTTCTAGATGTCTTATTCAAGTTTCGTTTGATGATTCTTAATAAGTTGCTTAACTAATTAGCTAAGTACCTACTCTTGGATAAACTTATTAAAATAGGTTCGTATAACGGAAATTAAGCTTATTACAAATAGTTATGACAAAAGGAATATTCATATTAAGCTGTAACTTATACAAATAGCACTTCGGAGTTACTTGAGAAGCTAATTTAAGCTATAATTTAAAGCAAAGCAATAATAAATGTTGTTCGAAACTTGTTTGACATACTTGCATTCAAAATGGTTTTATAAAGTTTTTGTGTTTTGATAATTTATTAGACATTATAAAAGTAATGTATTGTTCAGCGTTATAAATTTAATCTAAATTATGTTAGCATAAGTTTAAGTTGCGCACTTATACCTGAGTACACAAATTAATATTCATATATGGAGAAATAGAGCTTAAATATGATTATTTCTCTTTGAAAATGTTGGCATTCTTAAACATATACAACAAACATCGGGTATTCATTTATAAAATATTTTTTTAAATATACTTTTTTTGAAAAATTTTTATCGGATGCAATTCTAAAATTGGAGTATATATATTTTAAAATGTAATGTATTCACACAAAAAAAATTGATTAATTTCTGAACAAAATGATCGAAGTCATATAGATTTTTCCTTAAAACTTCAAAATGTGTAATTATTATTAAATATTCTGTTGAAAATATGAGAACATTTTAAGAAAGAAATATATGAAGTTGAAATATAATATATACAAAAAGAAATTCACTTACATGATGATTAAACTTAAATATTATCTTTCAACAAGCTGTAAAAACTAATAACTACTGATCAGAATGACCTAAAATTCTTCTATACATTTTGGCAATAAGCCTTTGCAGTCATGGCAAGTCCCCCAAGTGTAACACCCATTTGATCGGGAGCTCCATCTACTGTTAGCTCTCGCTACCAAATGTTTGACGCTTGAATCGATCTTTCAGTTCAAGCTTTCATTGAATGAAAAATGCTACCTTGATTTAATTTTTCAGGTAGTATAAAAGACAAACTGTGATACTTAAAGGAATCTTTTACATGCCACATAATGATATGGTATGCGTACGCACGATTTTCGCATTCAGAAAATCTATCAACTCCCGCCAGATTGAACCCACATCTTTGGCTTAAGAGGCGGGCTTGCTACATCTAAGCCACCGAGTCGACTTTTCCCTATATTATATGCTATGAAGAGGGATAAAGTATGACATAAGGAAAGAAAAAAAAATCAAAAAGTGATCATCAGATGACGCTTTACCTGTCATAAAACGTATATGGGTTACCCTACCTGTGGTATTGGCAACTCATTTTGTCGGCCATTGCATGAACTGTAGTTTAAGATGTTTTTTTATTGTTTAATGTGTGCATCGCTGTAACATGTTTACCGAAAAGATTAATGAATAAAATAATAATCTTCAAATGATTCGGCTGTTGTGCTATTCTTTTTTGAAAGACTAACCACTTGAACAAAGTTAGACTACAATTGATAGGAAAATATAATCAGTTTTATTTGTGCGTGTATTTATGATAAATACTGGAGGGAAAAAATAATAGAATCGGGTTTCAACTGTCAATGGATTCCGAAATGTGTTCAATATGCTGTCTAACTTTCTTGCTACAAATTCCAAATGACAAAAAGCAGGTTTCACAATAGGTTGAATAGAAGCCACATAATATATTTTCTTAAATAATATGTCCCTAGAATGGTCAATGCTATCTATTTATGCCAAGCATTTTATTAAGAAGAAGAGGTACTGCTTGATATCAGATCAGATTTTCCGTTGCTTATATTGTGCAATTCTAAGTAATTTCATCTTTCCTAAAAAGTCCTCATGGCCATTCATGTCCTATTCAAATGCCAGTTATAATTTATAAGTTGAAGGTGTGTCGAACACTTCTTTGAAGTTTGTAAAGGCAGATCAGTAGGACTCCAATTGCTAACTTTGGTACTGTTCTTATATAGTGATTAGCAATTCAAATATTTAATAACATGGTATATGATCTTTGCCCCAGGATACTTTAATAATCTCCGTAAACTGCAAGTTTGAAAAAGTTTTGCCTTTCTATTCTGCTCTGCCATGCTCCCATCTACTGATTCGAATCAGTTTTTTCCCCTTCCTCTGCAGTCGAAATAGTTCTGTCTGTGTTGTAGTACCTAATTCCTGAATTATGATTCGGAACTACACACACACACACACACACACAACAACACAACACAAACAACACAACAACACACAACACACACACACACAGTCGTTTAGTTATTGAAATACGTTAGAAAAGTTTTCGTGGATGAAGTTAAAGCGATTGCATCTCATTTAAAACACTAGTACTTATTACTTAGTTTACATTGTCAATACATCGCGAAATGATGTGTAACACTAAATTAATAAAAGTGAATATATGTAGATCATCATTTCGTCCACGACACAATGGCGTTTTAATCACTCTACTGCATTAGCAATCTTCACCTAAACCAACTCTCGGATGAGGTACCACAACTCCACTTCCACAGATCTCACTTCAAATGAACTTATGTTTTCGAATTTCCCAATCATCTTCTGCAGATTGCTGATAGAATTGGACCACGAACTTTTTTCAAAATCTGAGGTACGACATTACTTCAAAGTTCGGTGGCTGGAAAGTCACAGCTTTACGCGCAAATGATGCATTCTTATATATATTTAACAAGTAATACGTCATCTATTTTTAAAATTTTGAGTTAACCTTCTTGTACTTTTTTTCGCATTCACCGGGTATATTTAAGTTTTGTTTCAGGTCATTCTCCACCATAGCTCTTATTATATATATATATTTGTTCGGAGAACTTTAATTCTAATAATCAAACGACACCGTATTGTTACCAAAATTCAGAAAAAAATCGGGAGTTAAAGGTTTTTTATAAATATTTTACTATAAAATAGTGATTATGATTTTCACACAACTTAAGGTTGCATTACACGAATTCTATAGACTCCAGAAGTTTTATATGGAAAGACTCGTTTGCATAAAAAGAATATATATGTAATAATTCCCTAAAATTTTCTCTTGAGAGATTTTAATTCATAATGGTCTTAACCCTCCCACCCCCCTTCAAGATTTTGCCTGAAATCAATTTCTAGTTTACCAGCATAATGGGCAATAACCCTCACCTTATCTCTCCAAAACTAAAACTTAAGCATTTTTAAATTAAAAATTCATCATCCGCGTAATGGAAACAATCAGAAGAGCCCTTGTCTGAAATCATGTGATTTTAAAAGCTTGCGATTTACCATGAGTATAAAAAACCCTGAGATGGCTGAAGAAGACAGACGATTTTGTCCTTTGTAAAGTTCTGCGTGTTTTTGCTTATGTCTTCTCGTTGTGTTTGTGCTATACTGTGTATGTTGATGCTTTACTCGTCTGTTCATCAATAAAAAATTGATTGTTTAACGCATAAAAGCCTCCTAACTTTTTCTACCATTTTAACAACCTCACAAAAAGTTCATATTAATACCAAAATGCTCTAAACCAAGTCCGAAATGTGGCATATATTTATAACAATAATACATTTATTTCTCAGTTTTTTCTCTCAAAAAATAAAAACATCTCAAAACAGAAGTATTTACATGTTATAAAATGTCTTCAATCAATCAATACATCTTTGCTATACCCTTACCTATTTGTAACATTTCAATAAAAATTCACACAAATAAAATACAAGAGCCTTAGTTTTCCGTAAAAAAAAGTAAAATGCTAAATTCACCATTGGGAAATACTTTAGAAGAAAGGTTTTTCTTGAATCTTATTGGAACGCTTAAAATTCAATCTTCGCTTCTGTGTGGGATAAATGCCATCAACAATTCAAGGAAATAGCATTCCTTTTTTTCCCCACCAACTTGACGAATAAGAGCTCAAAAACGAAGTGAGTAAAAAACCAAGACAAATCTTCAAAATTTCATTCCAGGTGTCTGACTTTGGAGGGAAAAAAATATCAACTAGTATTTGAAATCTGGAAGTGTAATAAAAGTGAAGAATACTTTAACCCAGAAAGAAAATGTTTTTAAAGTAAATGTAGTGACGGAAAGAAATGAACTTTTCAACGGAGTTATTTTATTTTATATATAAACTTCATTTATTTTAGACTTTCACTGGAAGTACGAGAGAAAGGTACATATTCTTTAAGTTACAAAAATAATAAATAAAAATGAATAAATAAAAAGTGAGAATAAATCAGTTTTTAGAGGAGTAAACTGTGGTAATTTTTATTTTAATTTACAAAAACTAAAAAATATATATATATATAGAATTCTAAATTAAACTTTAATTTTATTTCTCTTTTTAAAAGAGCTGAAATGGCATGTAAAACAAGTTTCGAAAGTAGAAAATTGCTTCTTTAAAAACTTTTAATTTTATTTAATATATATAAGAAAAAACTCTATCGTACAATTTTAATGTAATAACTTTTAGAGGAGTAAACTGTGGTAATTTTTATTTTAATTTACAAAAACTAAAAATAAAATCTAGAATTTTATATTAAACTTTAATTTTATTTCTCTTTTTTAAAGAGTGTAATGTCATGTAAAACAAGTTTCGAATATAGAAAATTGCTTCTTTATAAACTGTTAATTTTATTTAATAAATATAAGAAAAAAAAACTCTATCTTACAATTTTAATGTAATAACTTGTTTCTTTAAATAATTTCTCATATTTTTAAATTGTGTTTTGTTGTGACATATTTCTGAAAATATGTCATCTACTAGATTTTATATGTAAGAATTTTATGCATTTTAATTTTTCCCATGTACATTCTTCACTTTTTAAAGCTATACTTTTAAATTTCTTTATAAGACATACCTCTTAAATTTAATATATATTCATTTAACTTCATGCGATGGAAAATGTTTTCATTGAAACATTTTCAATATATAGTATTAATATTCTACTGTGGGCAACGTTAATCAAACACAAGCCGTTTTTAATAAAATTAAAATACAGATAAATTCTAAAGGTTTTAGAATTTGTAAGGTTTAGAAAAAAAATGGCATATTCTTGATGATTTATACTTAACAAATATGATTCAAAAATATGAAATTGCCCTTTCTAAATGCAGATAAAAATTTTATATCGTATTTCCAATTAATAAAAAAAAAATGAGCTATACTGTGAAAAAGCCTTTTAAAGTATATGTATGCTTAACTTATCAAAACTTTAATAAAGTTTCTTTCAAAGTTTGTTTCGAAAATGCAAATGTTATTATAAAACTATATAATATCTATATATATACATATATAGGAAAATTGATTAAGAAAATTTGTTTCGTTAAATTATAAAAATATTTTTAAAATCACACACGATAAGTTTTCTTATAAACAGTATATCCCTTTGGTTTCTATCCTCAGAAAACGTTGATTGGACTGCTATGAAAAATTCTAAATAAAATTTGTGGCTTCATCTGGAAGTAACGAAAGAAAATTTCTTACAAGGAAAAAAATCCTATTAAGTAAATGCACCTCAAAAGACATGATTAAAATACTTCCGTATGAATTCAAAATTTTCATACTTGAAAGTCATTTAATAGGTTCCACTTATAAAACTGGGTTCGAAAATTTTATATTTATAAAATATTTTATTTATCAACACTCAAGTTGACATTATAAAGGAGGATTATTAGAGATAAATAGTTAATTACAATTATAATATAATTGAAGTAATATATCTATATAGTGTATAGGTTAAACACAGCAGTTATTTAAAAAAAAGAACTTAACAATTTTTATTTATTATTGTAATAGCAATATTGCAGTAATTCATATAAAATAAATGCAATTTCAAAGAAATAAAAATTTGGGGGAATACTACATTTCTAAATAACCACTGTGCGGTGTTCAGAAATACTTTAAACGAGAAAAAAAACTATCATAATAATTTTATTCGCTTAAGAACTTTGTGTAATTCAGTACAATAATATTCGATTCTTTTGTAATTAAAAAAAAAATCAGGGGTGTAACGTGTTATTCAGTGTTTTCCTATTTAAGGAATACATTATTGTGCTTGTCTAAAGCATTCTCTCTAGATTTCTGAGGTTTTGTTATAAAAATTTGTAAAAATTTTTAGAAGTGAATTTTTTATACCGTCAAAAACATCCTAACAAATACGTGTCAAAAATTATAAACTAGACATTAAGTAAAATATTGATGTAGTTTTTTTTAATGCGATGATGACAAAAAGGGACATTTATGAATACACATAAAAAATACCGTAAAACTATATTAATAATTTATAATTAGCAGGTACATGGGTAAAATACAAATGTTTTTCATGGATTTCATTTATCATTTTGAACATATTTACAGGCACACAAAGTTTGAAATATAATTTAGTCTTGACCCAACAAAAACACATCATGTCGTGCGGTGGATGTACTTTAAAACTAGTGAGGCTAAAATTTTCACATTAGTGCGGTATGGAAATTTCAAGAGTGATCAACATCCCCGTCACTTTAACCATGACTCTAAATTACGGGATTCATCAGCAGTAGTCCTAGTGTTGCTTCAAAAGACAATGGATTATATTAAAAAAGAACTATTTATGTCATTTTTTAAACCATGATTTCAAGTAATTCTTAGTAATATGCCAGTTGAATAACTTTAAAGTATAAAATTTTAAAAAAAATTAGTTAAATAAATTGCGACATATTTAATTTCAATGCCTTAGAAAAGAAGCATTTGTCAAAAAAGGTCTAACATTAAATTTCTTATTTAATTGCATTTAAAAGCTTAATACATTTTAAAGAATAATCTGATATTAGCTGATACAACTATATTTTTATGTGATTTTACTTAAGAGGAATATTAATATTCTGTATGCACAGTACTTGGTTTAACTTTCAGAAAGTGAAACATAAGCTTATAACTTTCTTAGAAAGATAAAACATACTCTGAAATCTATTGTTACTTACAATTATTTTTTTCTAACTATTGATTGTTCTTTAACAATATCTATCCAAACAATAAATCACAATTTTGAACACCATATATAATAGTAATGATAGTTATTCCAATACAGAGCTTATTCATTGGTGCATCATTGTATAGATTGTTAAAGGATGCAATGGCTTTATTGTACCCCTCTCAGATACTCTACTTAATAGAAGAGACTGCGCAGTATAGACTATTACAACCTAAGAAATTTGGAAGTATACTGTTAATTCGGTAATATTTGAGGGTATAATCATTGTAAAGTTACATGTATTTATGTCTTACTACAATTCACAATCATATGAGGTTTTAACATAAATATGAGACGGAAATAAATCTAGAATTGACTAGAATTGAACTTAAGTTTTTTTTAGAATATTTTTATTTTTATAACAAGAAATGCATTTATTATTTTAAATAAGGCACAAGAAATGAAGGTAACAAATCAAGAAAACATACTTATTATAATATGTGTTTTTATGATTTGATATACTGTTGATAGCATGCAATTTTCTCACTTTAAAATTTAAATCAAAATTATAAGAGAGAGAATTCCCTTGTGACAGATACACGTCATTATATAGGGACGTATAAGTAGTGCATTGATTATATAAACAAAGGCAGTTTTCTTAAGACATTATCAACTGAACGTACTTGAAGAAATGCCTATAAATTTTATGAATGAAAAATGTGATGCATCACAATGCATAAGCAGATAAACTATTTATAACACTAAGAAAATTTCGATATACTGTAGACATGTCAAAATTTCTTAAGGTATTTGTATTATAAATTATATTACTTATTACACAAAATGTATTTTTATGAAATTTTCATTTTATAAAAGCATTTATTGTACTGCTATTAGAGGCGACTGCTCTGGGTACTAATTTCTGCACTTGGTGTATTCCAAAACTCAAATAAATTTAATCCTATATTTTTTACAATTATTCTGTTTATGTTGATTATATATGATTCTGTTTCTTTTTTTTAAATCAAAGTAAGATTTTTAATGGGTGCCAATTATATTCATAATAATGACTCCACAGGGAAAATGCTTCTAAAATATACAGAATGACTTTTAAATTCATGTAGTTCGCATTTGTCCTAGTGTTATTATTTAACTACCACTATCATCTGAAAGAAACAAATTATGAAATACTAAAAAAATAAATCATTTAATTTTAATAGTGTTTCATTAGGATCAGGTTATCTCTAAATTTTCTCATTTAAATAAATATGCTAAATTTGCCTTTTTTGCATTTGAAAAATGAGGGAATTTTTAATGTTTTGATTTCTTCCCAGAATAAAAAAATAAGCTCTGTATTACTTTAATAATATGCTTTTTTTAAAAAAAATCTTCATTAAAATGAAAAAAGAAATTCTTATTTTAAAGTTAGGCTAAGGAATTTTTAAGCAGTCCCTTTTTGGATAAAATGTCTTGCTTACATTATTTCGCCTAAAATTACTAGCATACTTATTTTTCATATTTTATGCAGGAAATTTTAAGTTATTTCAAAATTACATTTATTACTTAAAATTATTTTACTTAAATATAAATGTTTTAACAAATTCTCTTTTTATGTGCCTTACGTAGCGTTGCTAATAAATGTAGAAACATGAATCTGTTTCCTTTTAAAATTTCAGTTCCATGACACTAGGAAACTTAGAGCTCTGATATATTTAATATGCATGTCTCTTTTAGTGGTGGTTCTCCTATGAAAAATGTATTTCAAGCGAAGAACGATAAAATGCAATCAATTTTATTCCTATTAAAGAAGGTGCAGAGCTAAAAAAATCTCTTGAATTGGTATTGTTATGCTTCTTTTTTTTCATCACAAAAATTGTTTTTTTTTAAATTATTTAAGCTAAAGGTAATTACTTTTTAAATTTCTGATGCAAACGCTTAAGAGAGTTGAGAATGAAAAAAAATTGAGAGAAATAATAACTTTGATAAGAAAATATTTGTTTTCTTCTTGTTGAGGAGCAAAGAAACAAAAATCCCCAAGAAATTTAGTCAGATATCGATATTGTTGATTTCCTCTTGCTCTCTTGAAACAGGTTTTTTTAACCATAAATCGTTCTATGTTTGTTAATTTAGCTTCATTTAGAACGAATATCTCTTGAGTTTTATTCGACTTTTTTTTCAGCGCCAGTTTTTAGTTTCCTATTTTAATTAGTATTTGATGATATATATAAATAAATATATATATATATAAGTATATATATATATATTTTACCTTATATATTTCGTTTTGGCAGCATAAAGCAATTTAGCTAGATTTTCTTAAACTTGAATATTAGCAGAAAGAGAGAATATTATCTAGGGATAGTGTCCGTTGTTTACTTACATTGATTTAAATTTTAAGTAATATTTGTATAGTATGTGCTCTAATTTTTAACTTTAAATTATGTAAATATTTACCCTGAGTGTATTGTTGACAATACATACTTTTAGATGAATGTTTTTCATCCTATTTTACGAAATATTTGTCACTAATAAGATACCAAATATACTTTCATATATTGTAGTATTGTGCTTTAAAAATTAACTCCGTTAATTGAAATCAATTGTTAATATTTTTATTTAAACAAACTCCAAACGAGATACTGATTAGTATTCTTTTCCTGTTTATTTTATTTATAAATGATACTCAATCTTTAATATTTTTGATAAAGAGTGAATTTAGTAACTTAAGGGGTCTGCTTCACGAAAATCGAGGGAAAAAATTTGTTTTAAATTTTTTATCGGACAATCATTACTTCTGTTTCTTCTTGTATTTTAACGCAGTTTATTTTTCTATAATTAAATTAGAAATATTTCAGATATCCGAGCTAAGGTGTCCTAATGTATTCGTTAAATTAAAAAATATATATTTTACGTCACATGTTTTTATGTGTGCTGTATTTTACATTTTTGTAAGCAGCACAAAACGAACGTTTTTAAAAATTCATCTTATAACTCTGAAATTTTACACACATAATAATTATATTTAATGAGGCATGTTTTGTCAAGAAACGTCATTCATAAATTTTAAGGTTTAAAATGCACAAAAATTTTCATCGTTTCAAAAGTTAAAGAAAAAATTAATTAATTAAGTAAAACTGTCCAAAAGTTATTTTAAAAATTATCTCCTTCATAAAATAATAATAATGTAATAAATGCAGACAATAATTCGTGAATGTACAACTAACCATTGATAAAATCCCAGAAATTCTGTCCTATTGAACATTGCGGTTGTGTGTAGGGTAATTGCTGCATGAAGAGATTTCCTTAAAATATAAAACTAGCTCCTATTAAGAGAATTCCTTAAAATGTAAAACTAGCTCCTATTAAGAGAATTTTATTTAAATTATTAATCATTTACTTCATGTTTTAATCTTAAATTAAGTTTAATTTTTCAACGAAGAATGTAAGAATCAGAAATTATTTGATTCGACATAGTCAAAAGTATGTCTTCTTTTTAAAACTTTTTTATCTGTTATCATTTTTTTAAAAATAAGTAGGATATTTTTACAGAAGTTTGTAATTTATAAATTAATTTACTCGTAAATATATTTATCTATACTTATAATTTTTTAGAGAACTCATTTATTCTAGACGTGTTTGTCAGCGTTCATTATTTTATAATAAAAATCAAATGTTTTTGACAGATTGCTTAAGATTTTGAATTAAATTAGCTATGTGATATGAAAAAAGTATGTGTTAACGAAATTTCCCCATTCAATTTTTATTAAATAACTGATAATCCATCTCCTTTTAAGACAATGTTTTTATTCCTAGAAATACGCCTTAACAATATGAATCATTCTAGTATACGTGTATGTCCGAATTTTGAAAATATTCGACAATTTCCCCTTTAGATAAATATCTTCTTCCATTTTCTTCTCCTTTAATTAATTGAAAATCATTTTTAATATTTAAAATCATGGAGCACTCCTTTTTTTAAGGCTCCATTTATTTGTATTATACATTCAGTGTAAAATTAAAATCTAATGATACTTTGCGTTGAGAAAGGACTAGCTCAAACAACTGAAATATTTTAAAAACAACATGTTCGTGACTAAATTTTATTTCACTAAATAATAATGAATATAAAATATAAGGGTTTTATTCTGTAATGAATTATTCACTAAAGATAAATGAATTATCTTTACACTTTTATTTAATTCAATTTTATTACGTTTGTAACTGTAGTCAATTTTATTTGTGAGTCGTATTACAATGATGCAGTGCACGAGTATGTAATTATTTAAAAAGTTGAATCACATTTTATTCGTGAATGTATCATTTATTTGATTCGAAGAAATAAAAATTACTTACACCCTTACAATTTATTACACATTCGAACAAATTTACCATAAAATCCGGCGTATAACGCTAACTTTTTACACAAAGAATAATATCGAAATTTAAGGTTGTGCGTCAGATGTCGGGTATAAAAATAAGAGTTTTAGAAATAGAAAAAAGAGAAAAAACTAGCCTTAAAAATTAGTATATATATATATATATATATATATATACTGTTGACCCACCGTAAATGCAACACCAAGAAAGACAAGAGATAGCACAACGCAATTTATTTTGTAGATAACATGTTGACCAAGTATGGAATGATTACATTTATAGAGTTCTGTGAAGTGTGGTTCCTGCCAGAATCAGTAGCCAGAGTAGCCTCCATTATTGGAGATCATCGCTACCACAGGTCTAAGCATTGAATCAAATAGACTTTGGATGTGTTCTTGAGGTACAGCAGACCAATCAGCTTCCACACGTTGCCAAAGTTCATTTGGTGTGGCAGCTGTGGGTGTAATCTGGGTCAATCGTTGAACAACCATGGACCAAATGTTTTCTATCGGTGAACAATAAGGGGAGCGAGCCGGCCAGGGAAGCAATGCAATCTGGTGATTGACGAAGAAACATTGGACAATGCGTGCCACATGTGGTCGCGCATTATCCGGTTGAAATATGGCTGTGGCCAAGCCCTAAAGGTAAGGAAGGACAACTGGCTCCAACACCTCGGAGATGTAGCGCTGTCTGTTTAATGTACCGGCAATGCGTACTAGAGGAGTGCGAGAGTGATATCCAATACCGCCCCATACCATAATACCCGGTGCAGGACCAGTGTGGCGGTGCATAATGCCACTGTTCAGCATCCTCTCTCCACGGTGTCTCCAGACTCGAATCCGACTTTCGTGGTGTTGCAGACAGATGCGTGACTCGTCAGTAAAGACAACTTCATTCCATTCTGCCACTCACATCCTTCTTTCATCGCACCATTGGCAGCGGAGACGTCTGTGGTTCTGCGTCAAGGGTAGACCAAGAAATGGACGTCTTGCGGACAGACCCCTCTGCTGTAAAGGCGTCGAATGGTACGCACAGACACTGAATGATGCGTTACAGACTCAATTTGCTGTGCTATGGTTCGTGATGTGACTGAGCAATCCGTTACTGCCATGCGCACAATTTGCCTGTCCTCACGTGAAGTGGTGCACTGAGGTGGATGCGATCGACCACGTTGGTCCGTCGTGGTACATTCGTGCTCTCCTGCATCCAACGGTCACATATCCACATCACTGTTGTTTGTTTTCGTCCAACACGACTACCGATTTCCCTGAAAGGTAATCAAAAATCTCAATAGGCCACTCTATCCTTCCTCTGTCGAACTCGGATTCCTCTCTCGAACTTCCTCTGTTCATCAAAAGCTGATCACTGTTTTCTACGAGACATAACTGATCGTTTTTTGAAAAAAACCACAAGAAAAACACATTTTCTGAACTTGAAATCGTCGAAATCTCCAAGCCTTAAATAGTGCTTTGAGATGGCGCTACATGCGTAAAGGATGTGTGTCTGTGCTGAAGTTCTAATCATTTGCGTATCTCACCTTCGCTAATGCATGCTGTAAATTTCATGTTATTTGCGTGATTCCTTCAAGGTATTACATTTACGGTGGCCAGTAATGCATTTATAGTTTATGTTAAACAATGGTATGTCTTAAAATATTTTATTCAAATTTAAATTGTTTTGTCTAAAAATAATAAATATTCGGTGTTATGTCTTGGAAATAGAATGATCTCTTAACCTTAAGTCTTATAATTTGTCTGAAAGTAGTTTAAATAACAATTAAATAAGAACAATCCCGAATACATTAGGAATATATTAAAAATGGTTTAAAGAATAATCATAAATAATTAAAAGATGCAGCATTACACAAACAAACCTAAAATTATTTAACAACCAAGGAATAAATATGTTACGAATGCTGATATTTTTATCGTTCAAATTTCACAAAAAATTCCATTAATAAATTTTGATTATATAGCAGGCACAGATGGAGAGTTCGTTAGTTAATCTACGAATTAGTTTTCTAAGTATTTATTAGAATTTACACAGAGACATGATGACACTTCTTTCATCATACATGACAAATTGAAATTATTGTCAAATCGCTTACTTTTTTTAAGTGGACAATTTGAAAAAATCAAGTTAATCGAACTTATTTTATTTACATTTTTTTTCAATAAGACAAATGTGTATGTCTTATTATGTTTGAAAAATGCAATTGGGATTTGTAATGCATATATAAGATTCTTTTATCTAAAATCGAAAACAATATTCCAATTCATTCTAAACAAATATATCTGAAAGAAGGGCTTTAACAAATATACATTTTTGATGATACAAATTATAAGACTATGTATCACTACACTTCGAGTTAAAGTAACAATTCGAATAGAATTAGCAAAGATATCGTGAATGAATTGCTTTATAACAAAACAATTTAAAACGAGAATTGAAAGCGGAAAAGAATATTTCTAAGTAGAGAGTTGTATTTTGCTTTCTGAGTCAACGTGATGCTGTTTTCTGCCATTAACAATGGTTTTGAATAGAAAAATATTTTCCATCAAAGTTTTAACAAGAGGGAGCGAGTTATCTGCTTTGAGAATTACAACTTACTCGGTTAGGGGAATTTTTCAAATGTGTTGGTTCATAATAGCAATATTTTTACTTTATATTTCAAAGAATGCAAAGTGGCATTGTTCCCGGTTGTATATATATATATGCATCGATTTCGCTAGATTCAAACATGTTGCTGGAACACCTTTATCTGATTGCAGATAATTAATTGAAAAAAAACATTTTGTCAGTTGTGTTCCACATATTATAAATGAACACACTTAAACCGACAAAAAAGTAGTACCACTAATACACACAGAGTTACGAAAATTGTAATGGTCTTGCCTGCGTGCCTAAAGGTATGGAAGAAAGGGAAGGAAGACTAGCTACGTTCTAAATCACTTAATTTATTTTCAGCACAAACCGCAACACAAGTTTAAATAACCAAAGTTAAGAGATGCACCCAATTAATAAATATGGGGGCAAATGACTATGTATGCAATATATGAAAAGACTTTAAATACTTTAGTACCCCTACTTAATTCAATAGCTCTGATTTCTTAGCTATCTAATCTAGATTCAGTCTCAAGTGACTGATCGTCACCTTAAGGGGTCTCAGGGGTGTTAAATATGTTTCGAGAGCATAAAATGTAAAGTTTTCGAATAGGTATATTCTTTGAGGTTAAAATTAAATAATTTGATATTTTTACACATTTTTTATAAAGGAATGAGGTTTTAAAAAAGTATAAAATGTTTAAAATATAATAATAATTTTGAAAATAATAAACACATGAAAAAAGAAAAAAATTGTAAAAAATATGCAATAAGTTTTTTCTACAATAATACGTCTAATTACTAGCAATAAGTTGATTTATAAAGTTAAATATATCCTTTTTACACTGTACTATTTCTATATAAATAGAACAAAATAATATTTTTTTTTAAAAAAAAGTACATTTTTAAAATTTAAAAAAAAATCCAATTTTTTTATGTTTTTCAAAAACATACATTCATATAATACTAAAATTACTAGGATTTAAAGATTATAATACATTTCATAATTCTACAAAGTTTTATACATCAAAGTATAATAGTTTTTGAAATAAAAACGTGCGTAAGTGAAAAAAAACACAAACTGAGGAAAAGGCTTTAGAGATTTAAAGTTAATTTGAGAAAATAAATTTTGAAACTTTCGGGCTAAAATGCTCCAGGGTAATATGTTAATCCTTCCTGTTGCTCAACACGTCAATTTATTTAGTCTTTTGAATGTGTTTAACTCTTCGGGCCTCAAAAGATTATGCTAAGCTCCTCTTTCTTGACATGAAGATTTGACGATTGTCAGGTTCAGCCAGTAATATGCAAACATATTATTCTTTTTAAGCCAAATTTCTCTAAAACAATGAGTATTTGACATCCATCGTTAAAAATGCTGGTGGCCAGATTTGCAGTAATCTCTGCAATCTGAAGACTAGAACCAATCGTCTTAGGACAAAACTTCCAAATTAATGAATTTAAACTTTCATTTGGATTCTGCGTCTTACCACCTAAATATTTCTTCAAGAGTGCAGGATGAGATAAATCTGAAAATAGAGGTTTAATTATACCTCGAACTGCTTTAGCAATTAAAGTTTTGTGTTTGTAAGTTTTTAAATTATTATTATTAACTGCAGCTTTATACTTAAACCATGTATTTGGAGTTGCAGGTCTAAACCAGTGCATCGGTTCTTCATAAATGCAGCAAAAATGACCCTAATAGCCGATATGGCTTTCCGCATTTCCTTTTCACTAGTAGATTTGCATCGAATAGCATTATCATAGTAATGCGCAAGCTTATCAATTAAGCTAACAGTTAATTTACCTTTACCGCTTATAGTTTTACCATCAGATAATTTCTTTTTACCATATACTAATTTAAGCTTCCTAAGTTTTGTACCAATTCTCTTTTGCACATGGCCTACACATTCTATTTTCTGAATAAGATGGTCATCACCGTGTGGCTCTTTCTCAGAAAGGGAAATGAACATGTTTGTGTCTCCACCTCCTATATAGTAGGGATATTTCAGGTTTAGTGAAGCTTTTCTGGTCGATTAAAGATCCTCAACATCCCATCAACCTACATCTTACCAGTAGTGCCAGACTGATTTTTTCTACATGAAATCTTATGCGCTCTTTGCCATTTTTTGTACTTTATTCCACACTTTACCCCCTTATAACTGTCGCATCATTTGCAAAATGAGGACAACACTTCCTGATCCAAAACCTTACCTGTCTCGGCCTCTATTACAGTACATACTCATATCAACGATGAATATCCTCTCATCTTCCAGGTTCCATTACCACTTACCGTTAAAAGGTTATCAGGTGACGAAGAAATTTCTTTGACAGCTGCCCTTTTCATGCTTTCTTCGGTCACTTCCTTCGTAATAAGTGAAAGTTTAGTATTAATAACATCATATGAATTTTGTTCAATAGGATTAGGAACACTCATCACAGCACGAAAGGTTTTTAATGACTCTGAACCTTGGCCTATCCATCGCATTGCTAAAACAGATCTTCGGTTAATTTCTGGAGCATTATTTTTATTCCCAGTGTTTTCACTGCTTGAAAAAGAACAAACACTTCCACAGTTTTTACAATTTATTTCAAAATTCGAACATAAACCACGAGTTGATTTTTCATTATTTGTTAATGTTTTGTGACATTTTAAACAACATAGCACAGACAAAATAGAGCTAAAGGTTGAAATAAAATTAAAAATACGATATCCTTTGAAGTTTTCACTTATCTTAACAAGATTTGACTTTAATGAGGTCTGAATTCCTGAGAGTTTTTTACTAGAAGCATCTTTCATTTGTGCACACTTACTTGTATATTTCATTTCTGCACACTTACTTGTACATTTCATATCTGCACACTTACTTGTGTCTTTCATTTCTTCACACTTACTCGTATCTTGCATTTCTGCAACATGTGAATGATTTAAAGTAATATATTTATTACCTCTAAATCTTCTTTTCTTGGGGCGTTTGGCTGATGGTCTTTTCTGAGTATTCATTAATCAAATACTATAAGTATAAAACAACAAATATATTCGATTTAGATAAGTGTTTTTAAAAAAAACGAGCTAAAACAAACACAACAGAATGAATTTGTTGAGTTGCAAGTTTCCTTCTGATTCACTCAAGTGTTTAAAATATTTCATGAGGTTTATTAAGAACAGAAAAAATCAAGAATAAGTGAGCGCGGCATGTGTTCATTTAAAAGCTGATATGACTAAATTGCTGTTTTGAATTTTTTGAATAACTTTCGAAGTTCTTGGAGTATTGCCACGTAGTTAGTATCAAAATGTGCAGAAGGAAATGAAGAACAACACATATTTATTTCGAAAATTTGAAATTTCAAAAGGTTAACACCCCTGAGACACCCTAAGTAATACAATTATCAATTACAAAATATCCATGCCTCACGTTCAATTTGATTAATCACTGCTCCGCTAGCAGCATATCATATCTTTCTCTTCTAACCTGAAAGCTTAGACTATATATAGCAGACATAATCTGCAGGTTTACGTTCCCTTCTTTGGAAGAAACTTTCCTATAAACTAATTTTTAAGGACTAAAAAAAAAAATTGCCCCAAGAGGACTGTTAGTGAGAAGATCACAGATAGTGACGTCACACATTGAACAAAAGCGTTCTGTTTTACATTCCAGAGATCTCAGCCTTTATACCTTTGCCTACTAGAAATAAAAAGAATATTCCTCAATACTATTGTTTATGGTATTTAATATGTTTATCGCACAAAAATTATAGCTGGTGCAATATTGCTGAATTACACTTTGAAATGTTTCAATGTAGCAGTTTGGGAAGAGGTAAAGATTTCATTAAAAAGATATTTCCCGTTAGGCTAGTAAAAAAAACAACAACAAAAAAACACATTATCATCATGCAATGTCTCGGATAATTCAAAACTATCATAAATTAAGGAAAATCTTTTGAAAGAAAATTTAAATGGAAAATTTTTATCACCCTCCCCACATACACACATGCGCGCTTTCACGCCAGGCGTGATGGCCAGGATCAGAATGGTTGCGCGCTAATCTATATTGACAGCTTGACGTACTGAGTGTCGGTCATAGCGTACTGGAGTTGTATGCTCATAATTTCTGTAAAAGATAAGAATAGTGTGTATACGTTAGTGTGAACAACTCTTCAGTGGGATATTTGCAACAAGAAATACTGTAGACCGCATAAGGAGGATTTTATTCAAATTCAAACCCTTTCAAAGGCTATTGAATGCCAAAGTGTAACTAGTATGGCTTCGGAATTTGAAATCACTCACATCACCTTAAGAATCTGGATCGTATTTCAAAGCAGTAGGAAAGTTGCCTGAGGGTCCAGCAATAGTCACTGACAAGTATCCAAGTTTTATTTGGTACTGAAGAAAAGTATGTCGTTTGCATAAATCCAACATCAGTAAACGGGATCGGTTTGAATACAGCAGAGTATGCACTTGATATCCGTCAATTTTCCAAAAAAATTCATTGAGTTAGTGCTCAGTAACATACCAAGGTTATTTTTCAAATTTTCTATTTTTCTATATAATGGACATTGACTTCGCATACTTAAAAATAAAATCTATTCTGCATTTAATCCAAAATAGATTTACAACACATGATACAGTGACGATATTTAATGTTTGGATTAAATGGTAACGTAATCTACAGGCATAACTAAAGCAAAACGAATACCTCTGAAACACTAAATAGATATTGGTAGCACATCTTCAACCATTAAAAAGGTTCAGTAATTACATTTGGCACTCTAACAATCATTGGAAGGGGTTGTAATGTCTAAGCAGATAGTTGACGATGTGTACTCATCACAGAGAGACGTAGTAAATTCAGAACTGCCCTCGCACGGGTTAAATTTTCTATTACGTAAATGCTCTAAATTGTTTCATCCAGTAATTTGTTAGAAGGTCGCTTAGGTCTTTCCAATTGTGCTCTTAGCAAATTTTTTAATAAGAAAAAAATTTATTTTTACTCCGTGAATTTCTTCTTTGGAAAGCTTTATTTATTTGAGATCCTATGATATTACTTTTGCCATTTTGAAATAATTTTAAATCATGACATAGTAGCAAGACTTTCGTCCTTAATTTTCCCCACAAGTCCAATTGACTATTAATACGAAAAAAATATTCATTCATATTCATATTTTGTAAGAAAGTTAAGAAGATATACATTTTAAATCACTAGACAAATCATGATATAAAATTTTTTATCAGCCGACTTTTCTTTAAGATTTTTCAATATTAAAATATAATTTTGAAAACAATGGAAGAAGAAATAATGTAAAATTTTATGATGGGCCATTTTATATTGAAAACAACTCCTGACGTATTGATTAAAATCTTTTTTAGTCTTTTGTTTAACAATAAACTTAACTAAAAATAAATTTAACTTCATATAATTTTATCGTTCGACTATTTAAATACTTGAAGCTAAGACTTTGTACTTTTTCGAAAAAAGAAAATAATCATTTTTGTACAGTTTGTATCTTCTATCTTAAAAATATTTACAAAAATATAGCGAAGTCATCAAAGAAGAAAATGTGGATGTTAGTAATATAATCTTTAAAATGAAAACAATCAGTACACATTTATTGTATCAATGATTGACTCATTGAGAAGTATACTAGTTTTGTATTTCACATAACTTAAGCCATTACATTAGTATCCAGCCCAGCAAAAAGTAATTCAAATTATTACAAACGAAAAACACACTAAAGAGGATCAAATACAAAACTATTTGTCGCTTGGTTAGTGATATAATTTTGTATTATCAATTTTATTATGCTATGTATTTTTTTCATTTTATGTTACTATATATATATATATATATATATACATAAAGTAATTTTATAAGTACCTTTTAACATATGAAATAAGTTTTCAAAAAAATTATTAATATTCAAATGTGAATTTGTATTTATACTATTATATTTCCCCATATTATCTGATATACAAAAACTATATCAACAAAATATATTTAACATAGAGTTTTGTAGAAGAAAAGGAAAAAAAAAATCATTTTAATGAAGTTTTTTTTTTTGATAGGCTCATATAGAAACAAAAGTCATTTTGCCAGAAAAAGATTCTTTTTTTTTATCACATCACAGAAAATTTAGCCTACTCGTCTTGCACATAAATGAATGTCATTCATAAAATTCTAGTCTGTGTAGGATTTACTATAAGTATTTAAACATACACTGGTGTTCAAAATTTTGAGAATTTGAATATTTAGTAGAATTTTATAAAAAATGGTTTTATATAAATGTAAGAATATATTACTTGAAAACAATGATGCATGTCTTGTGTATCGAAGACGTAAGAGTATACGTATTCCTTCTCTTTTTTCTCAGCAATCGGTTAAATTATAACTAAAACAGTAAAAATAAGTAACCCCCAATGTTTATAGGATTTATAAATAGGCGAGTTATGGGAATGCTAGAAGCATATCAGTCTGAAATCTAGATTTGTAGATAATTCAATTTAATTCTCCGGGTCGTGTTCAAGTACTGAAAACAGTTTCAGGATACCGAATACGTCGAGAGAAAGCCTGGGCAAGGTCGTCCATCAGCCACGATGGTCAGAGAAGATCATCATTTGTCCTTTGTAGCAGGGCGTAATAAGGGTACTATGCCTTCTTAGCTCACTTTCGTGAATTGTATGCGACCACATGAACCCGAGTTTCAAGGGTGATTACTTCCAGCAGATTTCATGAGAGAGTGATGTTAGTAAGAAAACCTGTTGTTTGTGTCCCTCTCAGTTCTGCAAACTGGAGAATCCACTTAAAATAATGTAGGGATCATTGAACGGGAAAAGACCTTCGAAATAATAGACGCCGTCTTCGAAATCAAAAAACTCTTCGCTGATTACACATTCCTTTTGGAATTGGGGAAACAGCTAAGAGCGGCCAAGGGGAAAGACAGGAATGAAAAATTACGAGTAGTTGATTCTACTCTAACAAACTCACAGATAAACCCCAAACACGCCTCCGAGTACAGTGGACCTCCCAATGGGAGTCGAGTTCCCCGGCCAAAATAGGAAAGCTTGCTCTACTACCTCCGAAGATTTCACCTTCCTCCGAGCCATTGTGAACCCCCTATCTTTTTCCCCAATTGTCCAGACACCTCCCTCCCCCGACAAAAAGATTTTTATCTCATCCTACATATGGAAATATTTACATTTCAAGCATTAACAAAAAAGGCAAACTATGAGACGAAAGCTTACCACCCAAATCTAAAAGAAAGGAGATTATGATCTCGACAGAGATCGAGGGCTCCAGCAAAATGTTCAACACCTGGACAACCGTTCTCTTCACTTATAAATCCCTGTTCAGCATAGTGAGTGATTCTCCCACTCCTTTCATACGGAGAGAGCCAAGAACTGACTACCTGCTCTCCAACGTCGGAGAAATCGACCATTATGGCAGCGGAGACATGATCGTCTGGTCCAGCATTACGTTGGATGTCCGAACACAACGGCTTGCCTTTGAAAGAGGCACTGTGATTGCTGTGGGGTATATGGATGAGGTCTTGGAGTCCTAATTTCGACTTTTCACGGGTGCATTTAGCCTTAATTTTATTTTAATGGATGGCAACGGATTCAACTGCTCAACGAATCTCTAGAAAGTGAGGATTTTCGCTGGATTCTGATGATTTAAGTAAGGAGAATTCTGGCGATGCAGCCTGACGAGTTTGATGTATTTGTTGAAAATGAAGATTTATATGTTATAAATAATACTACAGATGTATAACATCAAGTATTATAATGAATACTTGCGAATTAAAACAGGAACAAAATTTTTTCCAGTACTCAATATAATAGAATTGAACATTCCCCTCAATTTATGTCAGACAAATTTGCGACAATATATTGATATGAATATTTCAAATCTAATTTGTGGTTTTTATTTATTTATTTTTTTTGCTGAACGCAATTATTTTTTGAAACTTTCCTTATAAAATATAATTATTTTGAGAAATTTTATTTGAAAACTTAATTTTTATGCACTGTAAAATCCGGCGTATAACGCTCTTTTTTGGCACAAAAAATTAGATCGAATTTTGCTCGTGCGCGTTATACGCCGTATATGAAAATGAGAGCATTAAAAATAAAAGAAAGAGACGAGGGGAAAAAGTTTGACTCCTACATGTATTGAAATATGTTTATTTAAAGGAAACAGAGTTGTGTGTGTGTACTTCTAGAAGTATACAATTTTTTCTAAAATTTTGGGATAATAACACAAATAAATGACTTCAAAACATAAGAGCATTGCCCACATACATTTCAGGAATCATTGTAAAAAGGTGATGTGCGTTATACGGCGAATGAACCTAAAAATCAAATATTGCAGCTTGAAAGTATGGGGACGTGTTATACACCAGTGCACACTATATGCCTTATTTCACGGTATTTCTTTATTTTTATAGAAGTTTTTTTAAAAAATAAATTGATTTAGGAAAAAAATTGCTCTTTTTTATTGTAGCAGTTAAGACCTGAAGTATACGTATGTGTACTCAGCATAACAAATCTACTTATAAAAATTTAAAAAAATTTAATTTCTTCCTTGTATTTGTACTTCTGACTATTGCATTCAAAAATTCAAACTATGATTTTTTTTTTTCATTTAAATAATGTCAAGCCTAAAAAGTTTTAGTGAAAGAAAAATAGGTTTATAAATTTTACAGAATTTGTTTCATATATACATTTGCAAAAAATATTCTATGAAGAATAATTATGATTGTCCGCAAATGAAAACAAATTTATTTATATCAGTACAAGTAATTGATGTTTATTTGAACTGATATTAAAAGATACAAGGATACCCATGAACAAATTAAGTTTTAAACTGTTGATTTAAGGCGATATGGTACCAACTTCACACATTTTTTTTTAATATTTGATGTTTGGTTTTAATTGTATTTTATAAAGTAATAGTAATTCCATAGAAAAAATTTTAATTAGTTACAAAATGTTTGTAAACTTTAAGTTTTTTAAACTTTTTTAAAGCATTTTTTAAATTTCTAAGGCTTTTTTAACCCTCGGTCACTCGCACCTGTTTTTGCTACCGTCGTAACTCGCGGGGTGTAGAGAACACCCCAAACTTTTAACACGTGTATTAAAGGATGAAAAAAAATTAAGTCAATTATGATACATATTTATAAGGTACAAGATATTTTTTGTATTATGCAAATAAAATTATTAAATTTATTGCACACAAATAAGACTAATATTAATTTAAACTAAACCTACAAAAATTTCATTTTAAAACATATAACTTTATATTTTTTTCATAAAACACAAGTAAAACGTTTTTTTCCAGTAATAAACTTACTTTCTTATTAATGTTAAGAATAGTACAAAGTAGAAAACAAATATTTTAATCATTTTCCAAACATTCAAAGCAGACTGTATTCATATGGTTTTAGAACATATTTTTCTTACATTGAAGGCAAAATGATTCGGTTTTTACAACTTTTACCCGTGGACAAACAGTGCAGAGCCCCTTTTTTGGTGAATTAATGCTCTTTTTACTGTCTTCTGTGTCAGTAAAGCTTCTTTTGAATTTTTTGTCAATTATTTGTTTCCACGAATTTATTTGTTGTTTCTTTTGCTCAAAGTTTCTTCCAATTCTTGTGCCATATCCATGAGATGAACAGATTGTTTAATATGGTGCTCTTCTGAAATTACACACAGCCTTCGAAATCACTTAATTCCTCCTCAGAATCTGTCAATACAGTATCTAATAGATGACCGAGTCACTGTCGCTCCCTTTCCCGTGGAATTTTTGCCGTAATTTCTGAAAAACTTTTTAAAAATATTTAACAAAAAATAATATTTTACAATTATTTTTAAGTTTTATATAATTTTTATGCTACAATTATTGAAATTTTAAATAAAATATGCATGCATATTAATATATTTGAAAATAAAATATTAACAGAAAGAGTGAAATACTTAGCCTATTTTAGATGCTTCGAGTACGAAAGTATAACTCAATCACTCGCGGGATGCTCTCAGCACCCCATATAAACTTTTGAAGGTCATTGGGTTTAAATCGTCCGAGTGAGAGTGATTGCCTCAGTCCTGAAGGTTCAATGACCCAAAATGTGCAGCTATAGAAAAAATCGTGGTTCTGCGTATTCTTTGTGAAATTCTAGGAATCTTTTCTTGTAGTTGGGGTGTACACAGCACCCCGCGCGAGTGGTCGCAGGTTAAATATGTCTCTTTTCTTTCAAAATTTATTTCCAAGTACCTTATAATATACCACATAAAACTGCATGGTTTTTTTTTGCTGCAGCTCTTAACTTTTTAGCAATTTTTTTATAGTTAAACATCCAAAAATTCTTTAAAAAAACATTATTTTTGATTTTGATTTTTTTGGAAAAGTACTTAACATGTTAGAGCTACTTCCACGCATAGTTTTACAAAAAATACAATTCAGAACATTTATAAAAAATTTCAAATTCATACTTCAATTATTAAAAAAGCCTTAGGGTTTTGAATGATAGTATGTGTACAAAAATTCAACATGGAAAAATATGAGTTTGAAGTTTTCGTTCCATGAATAGTGAATATAATAATAATCGAATTGTCTGAAACTTTTATGAAATAATCATTAGCTTATTTAAAACTGCTTACCATAAAAAATTGCACAAATGTAGAAAAATTAAACAGTATAGTGCCATAATGAATGTATAGAAGAAAACGAATGAAAGGTCAATATTTCATAAAACTTTATCTTAATAATTATAAAAAAAATAAATACACACACTTCAGAGCTAATTCCATGCTCAGAGCTAATGCACAACAAGCACAAAAGATGTTTATACCTTTATTTTTTATTTCCATGATTTTAAAAACATTCGTATGATAAAATTGTACACAAATGAAAGCAAAACCGAATTGCAATTTATAAGTAAAATATATCAAAATCTAAGAACTTCATATGTGCATTTGTTTAAATAAATATCTTAAAATATTTTAATAATAAAAGTGTTGAATTTTACACACATGTGGTATATATATATCACCAAAAAGAAATATATAAAAATTGCAGAGTTTTTCTATTCTTGCGAATTAGATTTTTAATTATCTGAATTATCAAAATGAAATGTAGTATTTGTGCTTTGGGAGAATCCATTTTGAAGTTGTAATTTCATTCATAACAATATCATAAAAAGCACGCACACCTTTTAAATCTTGACCAAATCTATTTGTTCTTCAATAAAATATTCACAAACTAGAATTTGTGCATGAATTGCACAATTCTTTCTTGAAATGATTTGTTACTGCGTATAGAATGTCAGTCTCATTACGCGAGGTAGAAAAATAATTAATTCATTTTTGTGATCATTCTCTTTTCTAGCATATAATCTGAAATGTGAGTGTGGTAGTTGCTGTCTAGCATCAAATATTGGTTCATAACTTCATAAAAAATGCAGGTAAAACTTTGAAATTTTGCAGGAATGTTTATAAAGATTCGAAGTAACAAATAAGCCAATAAAAAATTTCGACAGTTTAATTAAGTTTAGGGTACCATATCGCCTTAAAAGAGATATAACCATTATTATTAAAATACTGAATCTTTTTACTTCTATTTGCTTTTAATATCAGAAAACACTAACTTGAATGACTTTTAAAATATTGTAAAATAAAAATTGTTTGTTAAAAACATTTTAAAACAACTTGATCTAAAGTTTTACTTCGTTTTACTGAAAATTGGAATTAAAAAAAAAAGTTCACTAAATAAACTTTTTTTGATAAAACTACAGATTTGACCAAAGTGTGAGGGAAGAATTTAAATGAGAGGCATCTAATCCTATCTTTGTCCGGTAATAAACAACAAAATGAAATTATCTCAATTGTAAATGTGCTTTATAAAAGTACATTTCGAAAGTATTGACTATAATTTTGTATATATTGAATTTTGCATATTTGAATAAATTGACTATACTTTTATAAAGTACATTTTGTACATTCTAAAGTTTAGAATGTACAAAATGTACTTTATAGCTGTAGCGCCAACGAGTGTATACGAGTAACATGGGCTGTAGAGCCAACAAGTTTAGTTTAGAATCTAAACTAAACTCGTTGGCGCTACAGCCCATGAGAGCCAATGTCTGCTGTGCCCATCTCAGTATCAGGAACAGGTGTCCTGATAAGGTTGACAGTCTGAAGCAAAACACCTAGTGTTAATTAATCCCCAAGCAAGCTTCTAAATGACTTTATCGACCCATTGAAGAGATGAAAGGATGAGTTTGTACTTTCTACTCGTTAAATAATTGCCAGGTAGAACTAATGTTTACAATGCTCATACTTAAAAAATCATGTAATAAATATTTAACCATGAAGTTCCTTTAAAAAATTTTTACATGTAGAAAATTGACTATAAAAATATTTATTTTATTTTTTTAACTTCATTAACATATTATCTTTTTAGTCATTGAATTAAAATACATAGAATCATATTATATTTACCAATATTTTTTTTTTTCTTTTATGAAGTTTGTTCTGTTTATTGAGAATTATAATTGTACCTTCATGATTTAATCTCGATCATTGAATCTAAAAATTCTCTCATTGACGCCGTAAAAATATATTTCATTTTCATGCATATATCAATGAATTTTAATTACTATACTAATGAATATAGAATTTATCTCAATGCATATAAATATGGTGTAAATCATTTATTCAAAATGCTAAATCTTGAATTAAAACAATTATTAATTCCAGGTGTTGTTACATCCGGCTTTATTAGAAGGATCCGTCTAAACATATAAGACGGTTCAAGAATCACACAAGAACACAAGATCAATGATGAATAATAAAAAAATATCAATCATTTCAAGTAAGAACCATGACAAATTAACATGGAGCAAAATGTAAAAAGAAATTTAAAAAATTAAAACAAGAAAAGGAATATAAAAGATGTAGTCTTTACAAGGAGTTTTTGAATGTCCAGACATTCCTGTATAGTTTGCATATCTCACTATGCTTTGGGGACTCTTTCTCTAGCCCTGGGAATTTAAGAAAGTGCTCAGTTACTGAACTGGAGTATACTACTAGCTAGTAGCATTATGTTTCATATCAAAACCAACACAGAAAGGATGTTTTAATGAATATTTTTGAATTCATTGTAATTTTCATTTAAGTAGGAATAAACCGTTTTCGAAAGCCAAAAGAAGTATCTACTGTGATAAATGTGTATGAAATTGTAAAAACTTAATTGCTTTTAACAAATAAGTGATTTCACCAGTATTTTATATTTAAATACTGGTTTATAGGAAATTGAAACTCAAGTTTATTATTACTATTTAAGCTATGTAAGTGTATCCTGAGAAATTCAGGTAAAAAAATATCGTACATAAATTATTTTCCGATTTTTCTCTTAATGGAATGTTTAGTGTATTAATTTTAATCTTAAGAGTTACATTTCAAAGATATGTTGTGCATACGTAATTAAGAAACTTGGTACATGTGCACAATACACTTTATTGGTTATATATGCATTAAGAAAACTTAAAACAATAGTAATTATTAATACAACTATTTTTATGAATATTAAAATTCCCTTTGTTATATTTTATGACCCATAAAATCTTTGTATGTAGAAAAATACATAATTCGTCTAAATTTAATTGTATTGAAAAGAAAAAAAACTGATCTCCCAAAATTTGTTTAAACAAGCAATATATACGAAATAAAAGCAAGATATCACAGTATTTCGTGATAATAAGGTATTAAAGTTAAATGTCAAAGCTTTGAAACTTTAGTAAAATACAGTTTTAATATACAATTTAGTATTCCGTTTTTACTTCAGCAGAAATATATTTATTTAAAAATGTACTGATGCAAAAAATAGACCCAAAGAAAACTAAAAAAATATCAGAAAAATTCGAGTAGTAAATTTTTTATAGTTTTTTTTTCTTTGGGTGAAAAAGTATCTAGATCAAATCTATGATTTCTTAGTTGGGGTACAGAACAAAGTTATCTCATATTTTTGGTATCTTAAAGCTTCTTTTTACATGAACTTTGAATGGCAATTAAATTTTCTTCGGCAGAAAAAATACCAATGATTCTTTATTAAGGGCTATTTTAAATTGTTGCCTGATTTGAATTTCTGGTTATCCTGAGACAGTCTTACGATATCAATACACCATTACACCATGCATTTTGTAATAAATTATACAGATCCCAAATACAATTGAAACATGAAGAAATGAAATGAAATGCCTTTTTTATGGATGCTAAGAATTGCACTTTTCCTTGCATATATGTCATATTTCAACGACATAGTAACGGCAACTATGAAAATCAAAGTCTTTATCGAAGGTACCGGGTTTCCTTTATAGATAGAACTCTGGGACAACGTGTTGCAATGCTTTTTAATTGCATCATTTGCTTTTAATTGCATCAATTGCTTTTCATTTTGCATCCTGCAAGCTTTACTTTAAATGTTACGTATTTAAACATCTATTTTTATATTAAATACACACACAAACACACACGTTTATGTGTGTGTTATTTTAAAGTTCCTGTCAATTCTGTAGGTATCAATAATGTAATTAAAGTAATTTTGAAGAAACTCTGTAATTATAAGAATATAAGTTTGATAAAAATTAAGATTCTCAAAGAAATACTTTGAAAAGAAATCTTAATTTCTTTTATTGGTAGTTTATTTAAAATTAAACTTTTATTTATACTTTTCTTATCGAACAGTCACAGAAACGTCCTAATGAAGAGTTAACCTCTCAAATAATCACTACGTATCTGATTAATCTTGGTTTATTTAATTTTTTAACAGCAAAATGAATAAATATTTCATACACTCGCATGAAACCTTTTTGTATGATATGTCTGAATTTCCTTTAATTTTTCTTTAAAATGCAACGCTTTTATTTAGTAAAAAAAGAGCAATTTCTTCCATTTACAAACAAAGAAAAATTTTTTTTGGTTTACTTAGTCGAACTATGTCTATTACCTCTCATGAACTCGATTTACTTTATTTTCACCAAACTTTATGTTTCAGAGAAAGCACCATACTTTATTTTATACAAATTTTTTAAAAAATCATCTCTAACGCCTGATAACTTATAAATTTTGGTGTAATGTTTTGGAAAAAATTACTATTTTTAAATTTCTTATTGTAGTTTTTGTTTTTGTTTTTTGAAAAAAAATCCGATTTCATTTAATGTGAAAACTGAATTTCTATGAAAAAAATGACTATCTGTCTATATTAATTTAAGATATTGCTTTTTATGTGCCTATTTAATCAAGAATGTTACAACAGAATCAGCACCTCTATTTTAATACTTAAATGCAGCTTGCTAAAAGCATAAAAATTAGGGGGGCTTGATACCTAATAATAATATAAGTACATTTTGCAACACAATTTTTCAATCAAAAATAAAAGATATTTAATATCAGGTTTGTACTGAATTTTAGCACACCCAATTACGTTTTTTCCCCTCTAAAACTAAATATATGTTGGTATAAAATGGATCTCTATATTCATTTAAAACAACTTTGAAAATAATACAAAGAAATTCATAATAAAATTATTAATAAATACATGAGGAATATTTAAGTCCAATATTTGCTACAAAATTCTCTCTTTTTTTAAATTTCAATGTTTCCAGATGTAACTAAAATATATGCAAATTTAATCTGAAATCTTGTTCTTTATCAAAAACGTTATATCACAGGCTAAAACATAATTTTTAAATACATAAATAAAATAATCATTTTAACGAATTCTAAGTCATCTTAAGATAAGTAGAGATTGCATTATTTCCAATACAAATATTTTGAATGCACTTATGATAGCATAGGATTTCATAAAAGCAAAAAATAAAAATAAATTATTTCTTTGAATATGATAATAAACTAAAGGTTAAACTATACATTATTTATAAGTTTACTAAAAGTTATTGCAATTGTCTTTTAAATAAATATACTATAATCTTCCTTTCAAATATACTATAATCTTCCTTTCTCTAACCAAATAAACAAGCTTTCATTTTTAGTGTGTTCAAATACTGGTCTTCTACATAAGCAAAGTTGAAAATTTTTATGTTTTAGTTTTGCTACATATTTAAAGTATAAAATATTTTAAAACGACAAGAAACGTATTTGATACGGCAATTTTGACTTTTTTTTTGGTTTTCTATTATTTTTAATAAAACATCTTTTGTGCAATTAAAATATAAAGTTATTTACCAATATTGTTTATTATAGTTATATTTATTATCATGTATATTATCCGCGTTGACATTATATATTCAGTTATATATATCACACTTACTATTAAAGTCCCATACCAGTACCACATTGATGGGTATAGGCGATTTAATGTTACATATATTTTGAGCATGTACTACAGAGTACTAGAGATAATTCCAAACTCATACAGCATGTTAAATGATCCATAGCTATGCATACCATTGGGGGATGCAAATGCCATATATGAGTGTCATTAATAGTGTCGTTCTGAGTTACTTCTCTCCAAAGAAAGTGGGAAATAAACCATGGCAGATTCAACATGGACTCTAAAAGCATTAATTACGTGTCATACTTTGGGAAACATTCATAGTGTCTTAGATGTTGTAATAAATTTATATAAATTCACTTAAATATATTCATGAAATATTGATTGAATAGTCAAGTGACCCGTAATTGAAACTAATCTATTCTCTTGAAGCCTGAGTATTACACAAACTAAATCATTGCAATTTTTAGTGCCAACCAATTCGTCAAATCAATCCATAGAACCAAAATTGAAGAAATAATTTCATTTGGAGAACAAAGATATAAGACTATTTACTTTAAATCAAGAGCTTAAATTTCAGCCATTAAGTAACAAGAATATTGATTTGATTTTAATTAAGAAAAAGTAATTAAGTTTATAAAATATTATGTACAATATTGGAGCTGTAGAATTTTTAAAATGTTCTTATAGCCTTAGACAGTAAGGGAAAATAAGAAGTTTAGTTGCTTAAGGCTATTTAATTTATATATGTCTTTAAATTTTTATATTTACTAATTCATTAAATAAAAATTCGAGTCTATACTAATGGCTACAAATTTTAGTTTATTTACTAAAAATTAACGATATTACTAGTACGTACTACTTTTTTATGAAAGATTTCAAAACAGTACATATTATTTTTTTTAAAAATACGTACTGTTTTTTTTTTAAAATTGCAATAACATCAATGTGTATTAAAATCTGACGAATTTTTATGCAATTGTCTTAAATATTTTTTTTTTTTTTTTTTTTTGTAAAAAAAGAAATGAACAAGTATATACTTTTTACAAAAAAAAAAACCTATTCATTTTTTTACATGCTAGTTTTTATACACTAATTACGCAAATGATTCATTTTTCAAGTTTTAAGAATATTAATATTGGTCATAGTACATATTTCTACAGTGCATATAGCATAGTATAAACCTGGTGCAGATTATGATTGGCTTAATTTTTCTCATTGCTGATGTTGCAGTTTCTCAGAGATACAGTCAATATTGCCGTTGCGTCTTCGTTGAGGATTTTATCATTTATTAAATAACTACAAACGAGGTTATATAGTCGGGATTTATAAGACGATTCATCATACCAAGAAACAGATCATCACATGTGCTCTATCTGATACATTTATGAAAAGGTACAGTGGGTAATGCTTGCTGAAAGGAACTCATCAGATTAATAAAATTTTTGGAAGACAAAGGTGTTTGTAATCAATGCGGACACGATTAGTTAACTGTAGGACAGATCTGGACAGCTCAACGGTTTTATTATGTATTATCCCAAGTCATACAACTTCTTTCATACTACATATGGAGTACTACGAATTTCATGTCATTTAACTATTGCGAAGTTTTACCTTTAAGATATCTACCGTTAACACTAGAATATTAAAAATGGCGTCTAGAGTGATGTTTTATTCGATCATTATGTCTGCTGGTAAATTAGTATTACTTAGTGTTCGGCGAAGAATTTCACCAGTCATGGAACAGATTACAATAAAATCAATGTGAATAGTATCTTTTGGTAGCCTTCATAGTTGGTCTTAGTCTTATAGAGGTACTCTTGGTATCATGATGTTGAGTGCTATCTATTTCATATAGCAGGTAATCTCTAGGTTTTCCACATATAAAGATATGTTGATTGTTTTATGTTGTTATCATTGACCTTTAACGCCTGTCCCTTGAGTGAATTTTCTAACAAGATTGGGTATCTCGCCCAAAGGGTCATATATCACTGACCTCTACTTACGTTCTATTGATACACTACCTTAGCCATAAAGAACAACAGCCCTATTGCCGTTCATTCATATATGGCATCCCACTGCATTGGGACACTCTAGATTGTTGCAAACATTGAGCAACAATTAAAAATGCCTTAAAAATGAATCACTGGATTAAGTTAGGGATATTTATCTCCGTGAAAACTGAGGTGTTCAAACATATGGTACATTGACTATCAACTGATTTTAATATTCAAGGTGCCATTTCTAGACGTGGAAAATACCTATTGTTTATCATTTTTAATTGTTTTGTTAAGTATAATTGTATTTCACACATACTTCATTTGAATAAATATAGCCACTTTTTTCCATGGCAAGCAGTGTGTTTTTCTTTTGTGGATGTAAGATAATTAATTTCTGAAAGAAACGAAAAGGAAATAGTGTCAATTTACAAATTGCTTAGGTATTTGCGTCTTCATAGACAAAAATAAAATTTTCGTAACAAACTTTGTTTGATCATTTATTTCCTCTTCCTATAATTTTTTTACGATTGCATTGAAATCATACCATAATATATTTCATGAATTCAAAATTAAGAATTAGGAATTCAATTATTGTTTTTAAATTTCTTAAATATATTATTATGTATGATTGTGTGGAATTCATGCCCATAATGTATTTCTTAAAGAATTTTGAAGTTAAAGTAATGAGCCAAGGGATTTTTTTATGAATTTCAGTAATAGGTAGCTTTCTACATAAATTATTGAATACTAATTATGATGATTCACTTCAAAACCATTTACAATAAAACCTTAACGCTTTTACTGCGTTCCAAGTATTCACTTATTTATATTTATTATGCAGATATTAAATATGCAATTCCTTTTGTCCAAATACCAAGGAGCTCTTAAATTAGCAAGTATTTCCTACGATATTACATCGCTTATGCTACACATATCTCTTTGTATCTATTTAACTATTATAAATTAAGTATTTTTTTCTCCAAATGATAAGTAAAAGTTTTAAAATAGTTTCGATATAAATAATATTTTTGTTATTTTTGGAAATACACGCAGAAGGATGGTGACTGAGGAGAGTTTTTAAAAGTTAAGTGGATTTCAACCTGTTTTGTGAATAGTTAATCTTCAAACTTTTTCGTAAAAATTCTGAGTAAAACCGTATGAAAAAGAAGTAATAACTAACATTAAAATATAATAACATAAAAAAGAATACTAAAAAACTTGTAAAAATTTGCTAGATATGTGAACAAAAAAAGGAAAGTAAAATGAAAGGAATAGAAAAAAAGTAGTCAAAATTTTAATGCGTGAGATAAAAAAAAATGACTACAACCATTTGCCACATATTTCCAAAGTCAACAAAAAACCTAATCCATATGGCATTATACCTACATATATAAGAGCAGACATAGAAGTATCATATATGTGAATATATAAATTTAATAAATTTTATTTTAGAGAGACTGTGAAATGATTTTTAAATGTCAGAAGAAAATTATCGTTAAGATTTTGGTAACATAAATAAATGGGTGCCGAAGTATCATAAAAATTACTGAATGAGGACTAGGTTATAAAGAAATTTGATTTAAACCAGTGTTTTAGCTAGAGAAATTTCCCCTTTGCTTACATGAATAAATGAAAGCCTATGGATATAATGCGTAGAAAATTTAAACATTCTAAAAATGTAAAATAAACTAATGGAATAAAAAAACAAAAAATAAATAAAATTATAAAAAATAAGAAGAAGAACGCTAAAAATATTCTGAATTACTTTATACTTTAAAAATTATTAAATGAAAGAAAGAAAAGTATAATGAAAGAAAAAGAAAATATGCCAAAATTTAGCCCATATGATAAGGATTGGCTATATACACTCAAGAGCCAAAACATTATGACCACTTGTCAATAACGAGTTGGCCCACATTTGGCGCGCAACACAACTTCAACCCGCCTTGGCATGGATGCCACAAGCCCTTGGTAGATGGCTGGATACAGATTGTTTCAGATGTTTAAGCAACGGTCACGCAAGTCCGAGATATTGCGAATTGGTGCTCTCTGAACTCTGAGCTGCCATCCCATGACATTCCAAATGTGTTCTATCGGATTGAGATCCGGTGAGTTAGGAGGCCAGAACATTAACTGGAATTCAGCACCATGCTCCTGGAACCACTCCAACACAATTTTAGCTTTGTGACACGGGGCGTTGTCCTGTTGGAACATTCCATTTCCAGTTGGAAAAACAGAGGCCTTGTAAGGTGCAACCGGTCCGCAATGATGTTCAGATACCCTGTAGCATTCATGGTCTGCTCTACCACAACCATGGGTCCAGAGACGCCAAAGAGAACGTTCCCCAAAGCATAATACCGCCACCACCAGCCTGTGTACGACCTACTTTACATTGAGTGAGCAACTGTTCGCCTGGAAGACAGCGTATCCTAACACGGTTATCGGCGTGATGAATGACAAACATTGATTCATCTGACAAGGTGACTCTCTCCCACTGATCCATGGACCAGTCCCGATTTTCCCGGGTCCAGCGCAGGCGCAGTTGGCGATGACGCTTGGTCAGCAAAGGCACACGAGTGGGACGTTTGCTGCGTAGCCCCATATCCAACAGTGTCCGCTGAACAATGTGCTCCGATACTATTCTACTTGCCCCTGCATTGCATTGGGCTGTCAGTTGAGCCACTCTCTGGCTCCGGCTTGGCTTCACCATGCGAGACAGTCTTCGACGACCGTTTTCTTTCATAGCGTGTGAACATCCAGCACCATGTCTCCTACTGCTGGTTTCACCGTCATTCATCCACTTTGTATAAGTACTAAAAACTGTAGATCGCGAACAACCCACGAGTCGTGCAGTTTCGGAAATACTTGTTCCGAGCCTTCGAGCCATTACAATCTGCCCCCTATCAAAGTCGCTTACATCCGCAGCCTTTTCCATCACACACAGAAGTAAGTGAGAGAATGATTCTTCAGCCTCTCCACTAGCAGTTAAATACCACTTCCACCTGACCACGTGCCTTCCACGTCATCCAGGCTAGTTCATTGCAAAATGTAGGGGTGGTCATAATGTTTTGGCTCTTGAGTGTATATGCACATTAATAGTGCGAAGTATAGATAAAACATTGTTTTGTGGATATCGTAGAATTCAGTATTTCTCATATTTAAAGTACTTTTCACTACGGAAGTGTTGACTTTTTATTGTAAATGTGGTACACCAACCTATAAAGCTTTTTATTTACATATTTTATTTCATAATCTTTAAAAAATTGTTAAGTGATTAAAAGGTGTATTTTTCAATCCCTTAACTGCCGAGGAAAAGCTACAAAATTCACTCACCCCTCCCAGTGCCACCAGTATTCCCACAAGCAAGAGTTGTTACACGATTTATTAGGGAAACAGAAGAGATATGTTTTTTAACTTAAAAATTGTTTACTTTCCCTTCAAAAAATAAAAGAATAAAATAATAAAATGAAAATGCAAGATTTAATGTCTAGATTTACAATATATTAAAAAAATTGCAACATTTCGGATGTTTGATATATCTTGAAACATGGATGAACACGTAAACCAGCATAACATCAGATTCACTGTGAATATTTTTCCTTACACAAACTCACTGTCAGATATATTCGCACAAAAAAAAAAAAACCTTCTATTATACACGGTAAGCCAAAATGAGAGCAAACGAAGGGTAAAAAAGAGCACACGCAAACGATAAAGAAAAACTGCTTAACAATGAATTCCATCGTTCCTTGAATATACCCTTTCACAAATCCTTCCCCACTTCTCTGAAATAAGTAACTTCTTTAGAAGCACTGTCAATGTAATCTTACTGTGTTTTAAAGCCATGGGAATAGTTTTAAAGAGATAATACAAAAGCACAATACAAAAAATCCTCCTTTGGAAGGACGAGTATATACGTTCTGGGCACTAAATCCACCACCTCAGCAGGACGTGTATACACGCCTACGGTACTTAAGGGGCTAAAAAAGAGACTTTTTTTTAAATATACTTTTTGAGTTATTTAATATGCATAGTAACTAATTTTTTTAATGTGTTAATATGCTCATTTAAAATTTTTTGCCGCACAAAACCTCCATATAGCATACGTTCTTTCCTCTCCTTTAATTAAAGTTAATCAAATAAAAATCATTCATTTCGAAACTCTTTCGGTAGGAGACAGTCAATAGTCGTTTGATTTTCAAAACAGAATAGTAAGTACTTTTCGTATTCAGTTAACTATAAAATGCACATATCTGAAATCAATGGGTATCCTATTCAACGGTTTCGAATGACAAAGTTAATTCATTGAAAGTAAGAATTTGAACAGAATTAGCAAAGATCCATTCAATGAGTTGCTTCGATACAAAAGGACTTGAATGAAAAGAAACAGCGGAACCGAGACTCTTCCTTAAGATAAATTTTGTTTCTCTTGAGTCAATGCCACTTAGTCTCTGATCCGGACAATGCTTCAGTTCAAGAATACTTTTCTACTGAAGATATAACAAGAGACTGCAGAGACTCTTTGAAATATTTGTAGTGAAGCAAATTACAGGCGGATACGCCTTAGAATGTGTTGCCACATAATGGATCAATTTCCTACTTCCATTTTAAAAGAGGGAAATTGTTTTTACACTTAGTTTAATTCTGTGTATGTCTTAAAAAAATCAATTGTTGCATTCTAAATTTCAATTGCAGCAATAGATATACACAAGACAAACATCCTTTGATTGGTTAGATTTCTTTTCCTTTTAAACATATGAGATGAACTAAATACTGTATTGAGTTTCAAGGAAGAATGTTTGACTTTTTAAAACTATATTATTATATGGCGCAACTTGATAAAGCAGCTTTTTCGGCTTTTGGCTCTAAGAAAAATGTTTTCAAACATATGCATAACAAATTGAGTAACTTCAGTGAAAACTAACAACGTTTTTTTTTTAATGTTAATAAGTAAAATTTATACACAGCGCATTCTAGTAATATTTGATTCTTAAAATGCTACAATTGTTAAATCAGTACCTCCAAAACTCTATGAGTAAGAATAAAATCTATGCTGTGCATAAAATGGAACAAAAAATTATAAAATTTTATTGAAATAAAGAATCAAAAGAAACAATTTGTAGATTATTTTGATGAATATAAACATTCGTTAGAGTTTTTTGAGAAATTATTCACTATTACAGCTTTAATAATTAAATTATCTTGGGTAGCAAATAATTGATGACAGTGATAAGATATTGAGAATTTTATTGATTGTATGTCTTTATTTGAAATTAATTCAAAATACTTTTGGAATTAAATTAAATGTAATTTAAAATAAATTATGTAAGAAGTGAAAATGAGTTTTCTCTCTCAATTAGTATTCTTTTGAATACATGCTTGATGAAATTTTGAGATTATGTAAAAAAGTTTAAGCATTACCATATGATAAGTTAAAGGTTGTGTGTGTGTGTGTGTATACGCTCTAATAAATATTTAAAATCTACAAAAAACGTTGACCAAAGAAAAAAAAAATCTAACATGATTTTTAAAAATTCAAACAATTTGCATCCATTGCAAATTTGATCAAAACTTTTAATAGAGAAATCAATTTCTTTTCTACGGTACAGTAAGCTCTTGTACTCTTTTTCGGTAAATATTTTGATTAAAAAGTATTTTATGTAGCCAATTTAGGCATGTGGAGATTTGTTTCGTCAATGAAATCAGTTTTTCATTTGATTTAAGTCAAGATATTTTTTTTAAATTAATGTTTTCATTTCAATTATGTTATTTATATTTATTCTTTATTTAAATCCATGCGAAAAATGTGTGAAATAATTTCAAATTCTAATTCACTCATCTTCAAAACTGTAGAATCTCTGTGAATATTGATAAATTTTAACAGTTTCGGTTACATGTTATATGATACCAATCACGCACTACTTCCTTGCCAACACTTTCACTCCATCTATGCCATGTAAAACACATACAATTACGTGGGCACTGCTTTCAAAGTCAAATAATTCCTCTTAATTTTCCAGCATTATTTTAAGTTACGATTTGATTGAGAATCTTACTGATTTCATGCACAGACAATGTTGTAAATTACATCAGAAGTTGTCAGAGTTTACCGATATCCTAATATATCATTACCATCCTCATCTATACACTTGAACCGAAATATTTCGGTGATATATTGATTTTGACCTATGAATCAATTAATGGTCCTTGTGTTAATGTGTCACCTTAGAGGGCAAATAATTAGCAAATATTATCTACTTCATATTTTAAAAATATTGTAACTTATTTGATCAGACATTAGCCCTTAATTTTGATGAAATTTGAATTTTTTTTTCCATTTACTTTCGTAAAATTGCAGTCTTTTAAGTCTTTTATGGTGATCTTCCTGATAATCTGCTATATTTTGATTAGTTTCCGTATAACTACTGTTTCTTTTGCGTAAGATTCAAATTTGGCTTTATTTTTGTGTACTACATTCATGTCCATAAATTAAGTATAATGAAGTTGAGGCAAAGAAAGAGACAGAAGCAAAACAAATTTGACTTATTTGTAAAGTCTATTTATCAAACAAAAGGTAAAGAGCAAAAATGATGCTATATGTTTGACACAATTAATAAAAATTGCGATTTTTACTCCCTGGAGCAAATTTCAAAAGAGAACCTATTTACAAAAAACAGTATAACATGGTTAGTATGATAGTAAATACGGAGTATATCTCCCGGACGATGCTATACAGGCCTTACAACGCCTACGCATGCTGAGTATCAAATTATCAATCTGATCTTTGGGAACATTACACCACTCATCAAGCAATGACCTCCAAATTTCCGCTAGACAGTGGGAGGGGGTTGACGGGGTGCAATTCGTCGGCCAAGCATATCTCACACATGCTCTATTGGATTCCGGTGAGTATGCTGGCCAATCCATACGGGTGATATCCTCCGATTGAAGGCATTCGCCAACAATGTTTGCAGGGTGAGGATGAGCGTTGTGATCCATAAACAAAAATTCACCACCCATGGCGCCCCGAAACAAACGTACATGTTGTTCCAGAATGACATCCCGATATATGTGTCCTGTCATCCACACACTCTGAACATGCAGGTCAGTTCTGGAACCAAGAATAATTCCTCCCCAAACGAACCATCCTGCACCACCGTAACGGTGTCGTTCAATGGTGATCTCTTGGTGGTAACGGGTACCTGGTGATCTCCATATGAAAGTCTGGCGAGAATCAGACTGCAAACTAAACCTGGACTCGTCGGAAAACATCACACAAGACCACTGTTGTGGTGTCCACAATGTATGGTCTCTACTCCAGGTTAATCGCAGGCGACAGTGAGTTGCGGTAAGGGAAACACATCTGACAGGCCTACGTGTATATAGACCGATGTGCCCTAAGCGTCTGTACATGGTCTGCCTTGAAATTGCCGTTCCGGTAGCTGAAGGGAGCTGACGAGATAAGTCTGATGCTGTGCTCCCTCTGTTTCTTTTGGCAGTAACTGCCAAATACCGGTCCTCATTCAGCGTTGTAACTCGGAGGTGACCTGTGCTGTAACATCTACTCACATTACCATCATCTTGGAATCGTTGCAAAAGCGTGGGGATGACACTCTGGACGATTCCAAGTTCATCGGATACTTCCAGCTTTGTACGTCCACATTCCAGTTGTCCGATAATTCTACCACGTAAAAAATCATCCAAATGCTTCCTTTGTGCCATAACTATGCGGTTATTGCACTGAAAGGCTTTTAAAGCGCTTGTGAAAAATTTTACTTCTTTGCCATCATTCCTTATCCTCCCCTCTCTTACCCTCTCGTCATTGTGACGTACTATTCGAGCGATCTGGTGGTTTCCTGTAATTTGCAAGATATGTGTGATAATTCTACAGGTGAATTTTTTATTTTAGAGTTCAATTTCTGTGTGATTCTGAATCATCCTTAATTTATGGACATGAGTGTACTTGACAAACTTTTCCAAATTCATAATTCCTCAGAAAACAAAATTAACATGCTTTTAAGTATATCTTAAAGATTCTATTTATTGCAAAAATCTAAAAAAAATACTTTTACAACAAAAAAAATTGTTAAATGTACTGTTAATAACTGTATCTGAATTTAATATATCTATGAACATAAAAAAGTATAAGCAAAAGCGAAATATAGAACATATTCTAATTCAATTTTTTGACCATTTTTAACCAATATTCCTCGTCTTTCTTCAGAGTGCGATATTAAAAAACAATCAATTAATCAATAGATAAATTATATTTTTAATAAGAACAATGGCAAGGTTATAAGATTCTTTAATATCTTGTACATAAAAGCCAAATTAGTAAACATTTTTAAAAGGGAAATAATTTGATATCATAATGTTACGAATTGTTTCCTATACATAGTCCTACATTTCGCCAAGTTAATGGAATAACACTATATTAAATAGCTTATATATAGAACACTGCTGATTACTAACTCTTATTTGGCAGGATTATTGCGCCAAAAAGGAGGCATCAATATGTTTCCAATTTAGTTTCAAAGAAAAAAACCAATTTGAGACTTAATTATAACTTACTGTAAGGTATCCCTTATTAATTTTTTTTATTTGTTCGATCATTTTGGAACGGATTCTGTGAAACTGAATGCTAACAGATGTATGATTTTATTTCCCGTCTGATTTTGGTTCAGTAGAAAACAAACAAAAAATTGGACATTCATTTATTCTGAAGAAAATATGTTTTTTTAACAATCTCTTGAAATACTACTCGATTATAAGAATAAAAATTATGTGCTTAAACAATACTGTAAATTATTAATTCTAGAAGGGAAATTTTCTTTTAAAGGAAAAGTTATTCAAAGTGAGAAACTTCAATCTGATCCTATGTAAATAAGTATCCTTTTCAATTTTGAAACTGATTAGATATTTGCGGAAAGAAATACAAATGCTCATTCTTATTTTTTAATAATATAACTATTTTATATTCATTTGGGTTTTTAGTAAAATACTTTGCAAATTATATCGTACTTTTCCTATTTAATTTAACAAAATATAATTTTCGACGGAAAAAAGAAATTAGTTTTCCTTATTTTAATGTTGTACGTAAGATATACAGAAATGATTATTTTTTTTCAAATTTGAAATACCTTCATTGAATAGCATATGCAACATATGAAAGAAATATTTTATTTAATAAGTTATTAACATTTACGACAACAAAATTTTACAAACAATTTGAGACAATACAAGAAATATGAAATGTGCTCTGGTTAAAACAACAAAACTAGTAAGTATTACATTACTTTCATAATTTAGCAAAAAATGCATTAAGATATTTAATTAAATTTTACATATTAAGATGTTCATTTTTAATTAAGATATATGAAATTAATTTCCATGAGACATAAAAGAGAAAGATGCAACTACTATCAATTTCTTTGCATTTATGATCAAAGCAAAGTAAAGAAAAATAATAAAATCCAGACAATTCAACATCTTTCTTTTAAATTAATAAATAAGTGCATGGAGTTAATTAAATTAATTAATTTCTGTTTCGTTCATCTATTCAGTTGATACTAGTAAATATATTTGTATATTGATTTGTATTCATCAAATATTAAAGCATGAAAACTGTATCTGTAATATTTCTAAATAAAGTACAGTTTCTAGAAATACGTTTCTATGATTGGTAAAATATGTCACATTGCAAACGTATCAAACAATGATTCTCGTAAATATGGTATATCGCTTCAACTTTTCTTTCTTGAATCTTTGTCAGAATTATTTTTATTTATTTTTGATAAAGGTAATTCCAAATTTTATGTTAAAATTGATTCTTCTTTTTCTGAAACCATAATTAAATTGCAAATTCATACTTATAAATTTAATAACCACTTACAATTGAAATATTTGAAATTAACATAATCGTAATTCAATGCCAGATAAATAATATATTATTCGATTAAATGAGAGTAGAGAATTTCTTTCTTGTGCTGCAGTTTTTTTTTTTTTTTTTTTTTTTTTTTGGTAAATTTTAAATGAAATGTCTCACAAAAAGTTTGCGTAGTTGAATTGGAATATTTTTGCTTTTAATTTGATTCATTTTTCAAGTGGGTTGAGTCACTGATTTGCTGAACTCAGTTTCAGCAGATGAAATTACTTTATCTTTGAATTTAATCTTTTATTTTTTTAAGTTTTTAATGTAATAATTTATCAAGAAAAATAAAGTAACTTTTATTTTTATTTTTATATCATATTGTTACGAATTTTATATAAAATAATGTAAATAATTTGTATTTGGATGTGCAATGCCTTTATATTACTCTATGCTATATTTATTTCATGATAAAATTGTAATATTCACAAGCAACGCCGTCCCTTACGTTATAATGGCGATTCCATGGGAACTTGGCGGAATATTGGCGATAGAGCCAAGTTGGCATCATTTTTGGCGACCAAGTTGGCGACCATGTTGGCGAGTTCGGGACCCTCTGGATTCTTCTAGAAATTAGTAGAGAAATCCACTAATTTCACGATCTGTGGCGCGAGCGCATCTTTCCAGAATTTTCGGCCTCTGCTATAAATGGAGAGAGATTCGCCGCAACAGTCAGTCTGATTTTAACCAGCGAGTAGTGAGCACTGTTTTGATTAGCGATTAGAAGACTTGCCTTGAATTTGATAAGCTCGGCTGTGCTTGTGAATAGTCATTTACATAAGTGAATTTTAGACACTGCTTATTGTGTCTGAGTGGTGTTGAAGGTGTGAAATCCTTCTGTTAATTATTATGCGAATTTTGCTGTTGAATCCTGTATTTTCAGGGATTGATTTACGCCAATAAATACTCATCGCTCTTAAGGAATTGCCTTGTTATTTACGATTGATTTTGCATAAAATCATCGAACGTAACAATATTTTGAGTGAATTTCACAAAATGTATAGTAAAAAATTATTTCTCAAAATAAAGTAATTCAAATAGTTCTTGTTTAATAATTTTGAAATAAAAAATAGCATTTATTCTATGTTTTAAAACTTACAAGAATTTCTGTTTAGCTATTTATTTGAAAATGAAGAAAAATTAGGAAATTGAAATAATTCCATTTTAATTCATTCTGAAATATTTTGTATTTTGTTAAAAATATTTAGTTGTGGAAGTTCAGTTATTAGACTTAATTGCTTTTATGTAATAAATAAACGAATACACCTAGTGAAAAATGACACAAAAATAGCAAAATATACAAGAGCAATGCTTGGGAAAATAGTAGTAGATGTAATAAAGTTTAAAAACAAATGTTAAATAATTACATGATTTCAAAGATTCCTTTTGTATGTCACAATATATTACGTGTGCTGTAATATTCTACATTTCATCACCATCTTTCCCTTAAATATCTACTTATTAAGATTTACAAAATTTTCCGCTATTGAGGCTATTGTTATACACTTATGTTCAAAATTAAAGTTACGGACATAAATTTGCAAACCTTTTCAAGAAATCTACTACTATTCCTTGTTTAAACTTATATTATATTTAATGTACGCTTCATATTGTAATTTTGTAAGATTTGCCTTTAAAAAAAATTACACGGCCGTTTTGAGTTAAAAACGTTAAATCCATTTTCACAGTAGAGTAACGTGTTTATATTTATGTATCGCCCTGTAAGCACAAATTTCCATTAATTTTGTTAAATTGCGTTCCCACAATTGTTTAGTTGATGATTTGAGATGAAGAGCCTTTGGGTGGGATGTCTCAAACAGAAATAGCCCGATATCTAAATGTTACTTGAATGAAGGTATACAGACTGTGGAAACAATTTAAAACACTGCAAGCATTTAATAAAAAACAGGTATTAAAATGTAATATTTTTAGCTATTCAAATTGTATTAATGTATTAATTTGTCAATTTCCAGATGGGAAGATATCTACTGATACCACTTCAGGCTCGGATTTAAAGTCAAAGAAAATTGGGATTAGTATAAGTTGTCGGAAAACGCAAAGAACTTACTACGTGTTGTTAGAGAACGGCTGCTTTTTACAAAGTCGTTTTTTGAATCTTTACCGAAAGTCTCAATAACATATTTAGTGGAGAGCGGATCATGTGCTAGTTGTCCTCTAGTTATTTTCTTTGGTCGTAAAAAGGATCTTAAAAGAGTTTTGATTTTAAGCCTAAAAATGTGCACTTACTGTGTAAAAGACTACAAGTTTGACAGAAGCATACTCAACACATTTTTTATTTGTATCTATAATTATCAAAGTATCCTATCTGAGCATTAGTGTAAACCATAGGTTCCCAAACTTTTTAGCCTCATAGACCCCTTGACAGGTTTTTCAGTTTGGGGTAGACCCCTACTCACCTAATAATAAATGTGTGCAAGTTTATCAACTTAAATGTGTTTTTGACAGCTGGTATGACCTATTTACTTTAAAAGATTAAGAATTTTAACTGTAGTGAAGTATAGAAGAGTTCAAAACATAAGAAAACAAATGTTAGTTAATTTAATAAGCTAATTAATTAAATTAAAATTTAATTAGTGCATAAAATAACTGTTACATAAAATAACTGAGAGCAACAAACAAAAGCTTTTAGAGGGAGGGAGGAAGATGTGGATGCAATAATAAATTTCAACATTTGGCATCAATCCTATCAGGTTTTAAAACTAAATATTTCTCCTCGGTTAATAGTGTCCAGTATTTTCTTTTTTCTTTTTTGTTTTGGAAATTGGCAAGCGCACTGAAACTCAATCTCAATCGGGAAAACAATTTAAAACTTTCAGAAGATATTCCACAAAATGGAATAAATAACAGGTATATCTTTTTAAAGCTAAAATTGTTGGCCTTGTTTCTAAACTTTACTTTAAGATCTTTGTTAGTGCATATTCCTAGAGCTTAATTTTTATAATCTGACATTTTGTTTTTTCAAAGTGAACCATATGAAAATTCATTGTCTTTACTGTGGTACTATATGTATTTATGTTTAAAACATTTCTTTCTTTTTATTTTATTTACTTTTTTTTTTTTTTTTTTTTTTCATTGTATATCTAAATATTGACCATAGGCATGCTGGAGAGGGTCACTTGGGTGCAGAATGGTGTGACCACCGCTCCAACCATCTCCCACATGTACGTCATGTACTGAGGCTCGGTCAAGTGTTAAGAAGCAAGCACTGATAAATAAAAAAAAATTGTCAAAGAAAAAAATCAGAAAAAAAAAAAAAACAAAAATACTAAAGTATGTTATTAAAGAATTTGCAACACTATTAAAGTTGAAAACTCTAAGACCCAAACTATCGGTATATAACATAGTTGCAAGAAAGTGTAAGAAATTATGATTCAAATGAGCGAGTTTGCAGTAAGTGTAAGGTATCACTTTTTATTAAAAGACGGTGGCTGTAGTCCATGTCTTACATTCAGCTATCAAATCTTGCTTTGTTTCCAAATACAACGAAAACACGTCTTTTATCTGTCTATCTAAAAATCTAATAATCCTTATATTTCTAATGGCTTGGATACAATTTTTGTATTAATGTTTAAATAATTGTAAAATAGTAAAAACATTAATTATACTCTATGAATATTGCTTGTAGGACTCGGGATTTTGTTATCCGCACGATTGTGCGAGTTGGGCGTTACTTGATTCACTGCAGCTGTAAAAGTAAGTTCTTGCAATGTCAATCTTCTTTTTGTTTCAATAATTTTGATATAAGGTTAAATAAAAACTAAATATTATTACATAATTTAAACAATCTTTCTTTCGGGTTGCCATGGACGAGTCATTTTTTTTCTTTCTTTGGCTCTTTTTCTGCAATTAATTTTCTCTTGTACACATTTGATGACGGGTATGGCATTTTCATCCCGTACATAGATAGCTCATCCATATCTTTTCTCTCTCTCCGGAAAAAAAATCCTGGTTTTTCCGGTGGGAGTTCGTATGGTGTGGCTTAAACATATATATTTTTAAATAATAAAGTTTTCCGATACATTTTATAATTTTTCATGGAATACTGTGCTTAATTTTAACTAAAAACATTTTCAGGTGTCTAAAAGGAGAAGACATTTCACACAAGAAGAAATTTTGCAATTGATGGATAAATTAGATTGTGAACTTTGTGATCACTCGGATAATGACAATGGTACGAACAAATCATATGAACCCCGTATATTGGAAGGAGAATCAAGTTCAGATAAGAGCAATGAAGAAAAACACAGAAATACTTGCAATGGAAAGACAATTTTGGATCATTATGTACCATCAAAATCTCTTGAACCCATTCATTTAATTGATTAGCTGCTGCAAACTCTTGATTTCTGTGCAAACAAGATGCAATATCAAATTAAGTTAGAAATAGTTGAAGCGTAAAAGACGCTCCATCTACGAACAAAGGTATTTTAGCTGATGATGAAGATAACAGTGTTGCGCATAACTCGACCCACAAAAAATCAAAGTGTTATGATTCACCTGCTATACATGTCATGCTTTTTAACCTTGCCCTTGCAGGATAAAAGGCATAAAATGTATAGCCATTTTGTGTTGTCATGTGTTGATGACATCTCAAGGCCTCGCAAGTGCATGTTTGAAAACTAATAAAGCAGTTCGAAAACATGTTGTGAAAAATGCAATATTTATTAATACTTGGCAAAAGCAAAAAATGCTGTAAAGATTTTCACAGTAAATAAATAATGAGTTAATAAAATAATTAGTTATGCATCAATAATTTTCCTACTTGTAACAATTTTAGTTGAATTAAGATTGTTTCTTCTATCAACTTAGAGCTAAAAATGTATAACTCGTAAAATTTCATAGGTGACCTGTCTCACAGAAAAAGGCCAACCCACTCAATCGGCGAAGGGGGTATCGTCTACCTTCCAAGGGGGGAGCGAGTTTTTTAAAATTATTTTTGCCAGTGACATTGGGGTCAATATAGCGTTAATAACCCTAAGAATTTTAATATTTAAATATAAAAAAAAATATTTCGGGTTTTAAAGGAATAATTCAGAACTAGAAATGTTCCTAGATTTTGACATGTTTTATTTCATTTTAGAATCTTCCAACAAATATGAATGGATGAATAATCTATAATCATATTTTAAATAATCTGTTTCTTCAAAATTCCATTACTTGCAGCAATGATATTGAAGCATTTAATTTTAAGCTCTTATAAATTAAACCGAATTCCTGATCCTTGCTGATATATTATGAATTATATATATATTAAATCTGTCTTTTAGACTTATTTTCTTTCCATTTATTTCTTTTAACACTTAATAGTAAATGAGATTGTTTACCAAATACAATGAAAAATTAAATTTTTTTCGTAATTATAACTACTAAGATATATACTTTTAACAAATTTTTTTAAGTTAAAAATTTCAAGTATTTTGTATAATCATTAATAATTTTATTACCCGTAGTCACTGAGGTTTAAGCCGTTCAATGCATTCTGATTGCCACAGAAATTATGGCAATCCGAAAGGTTGGATCTCAGAATCCGTTCTGGTAGATGACACGGAATGCATCCCTTGGTGAAAGAGCTATGTAGCTTAGAGGCAGCGTTCCCGTCTCGAAGTCCAAACTTGTGGGTTCGATCCTGATTGGAGTCGATATATTTTCAGGATGCGGAAATTGTATCTACGCGTGGCATTTGATTATGATATTTAAGTTCTTTTCAGTGCCAATTTGGCTAAAGTACTCTCGGCAAAATATAATCTCCACAATATATTTAGCATCCGGTGAAAGAGCATGAATTAAATATAAATTCTAGATTAAAAAGTTTAGTAACAAGAGCAGACACTAAATTTTTGCCAGAAATGAAATGACCTTACACTTGGAGATTTGCCATTTCTGCAAAGTATTACCTACCAAAATCAGCTCATTTGAAATAACAATAAAATATGTAAAACAAAAGCACGTTATTCTACTGTATAGGTTCTCAACAAGGGCGTTTGAGGTTTTCAGGGGGGGCAGTAAAAAACACAGAGAAAATTTGGGAAAGTTGAGATGGCAGGGAGGGCTTGGACATATTAACCAAATATAGTCTAAAACAGACTAAAAACGCACGTTGATTATGTACTAACAAAAGTAAACTTTAATACTGTTTATCTTATGATGATTGTATATATTTAAATCATTTCTATATCGCATGTACTAAAATTTACATATTTCGGTAGTTCGGGAAGTGAATGAAAAACTTAAAGATTACATTACATTCAGAACTACATTAAATTGAATGATATAATGTATTTTAATTTCTGTAGTACACGTGTTGTCTTTCTCTGCGAGCAGTAGGAAAAATGCTTCGTCCACTGCTTTTCATTACGTATATTATCCAAGAAACATAAATATGTTACCCAGGAATTAACGCGTGATTCTTTAAAGGCTGAAACTGTCAATTTATATTTATTTTAAAAGTAACAGAATTTATCACACACGGATTCGTATCATCAAATCTCCTGCCCGTCTTTATAACAGGTAAACTAAAACTTTTAGTCCACTATTTTAAATGAAGAAATTCAGTAGCGTTTCAATTTCCTATCTATGATTAAAGTATATAAAATTACATATTTAAATATATGTGTGGCAATAACTATTTCAGATTCGCAAGTAAAAAAATTGGAGCTTTAGAAAAATAATTAAATTAAAAAATATATTGTATTATATAGAATATTTTTTTAAAATTTAACTCTTGTTTTCATCATGTATTATGTACACTCTTATTTCTCTAGAGGAAGAGGGGGTGGTATCGAAATAATCACCAGAAAATTTCAAAAAAGTTTGGCAACGTGTGTTCTACAGTATGAATACATTTTGATAAATCAACATCCTTTAGCTTTTTGTGATTTCTTACAATAAACAAAGAAATATTTCTGTAAGTTTTCTGAAGAAATACTCACACAAAAGGTAAGGAAAAAAAATTTATGTAAGGAAATGGAAAACATGGTGTGTCCTAAAATTCAAAATTAAGTATGCAATCATACTGGCAAAATAACAGTATCTCAAAAATTTAGACTTAATTCCATACTTCCAAAAAAGGGTTGAAAACTAAACTAATCTTTCAGAAAGGATATCGTGCCTGAAATGAAAGTATGAATTAAATTATTCAATTTAGGATCATGAAAAGTTTTATTTCACTTCAATTCTCTTTTCTATTTTTTAAACTAGTCTCATCTCTTCAATGAAATGCTGTCACATCAACTAAAATTTAATTCAGAATGCACTCAAAAGAATTTCTTGGAATTTACAATGGAGAATTATTTAACTTTCACTTCCTTGCTTACGTAGTTTGTTTTATAATGCTCTTACTGAATTGAAATAGACAGGAAAGAGTGTTGTGTGCCATATTTAGAATTTTCTATTGTTTACTGTAGAAACAGAAGCACAAAACTGGGGAAATATTTGTTTTTTGACTCTCTTTTGTGCAACCGGAATTTTGATATAGCGGGTCTTTTATTTGAGTTCTTCCTTTTTTCCCTGAACAATCCAAGTATCTTTTTTTCAATTTATGCTAGTATGCTAGTAGTTCAACTTATGCTAGTTTTTTTTCAACGAGCAAAATGAATCGTTTGAAAGCAGTACTAAGCAAAACATATTTCAACGTATGCAGGACCTAAGCAATCTAGTTTTCTTGTGTGTCTAGTGATTTATAGTATACAAATTGATGCTTCTTTTACTATTAATAAATAAATGTTTACTAATTAATAAACTTAACTACTATTTTATAAACTAACATGCCAATTTCATAAATTAAACTACTAATTTACAGACTAAACTATTAATATATAAATTATAATACTAATTTATGAACTGAACTACTAATTTATCAATAATTAGAACTATACTCACCAGAAATTTGCGCAATTACATGGAATGAAGAAAATACTCTTGATGTATTTGAGTGTCGGATCCTGAGAGGTATTTTTAGATTAACTTCATTTTGGTACAGATGCTCAAATTTAGAACTATACCGTACCTTAAGGGAATCCCCTTCCCCCTGTTGTTGTCAAATATACTAAAGTCCTAAGATTAAATAACCGAAACGTGTTGCACCTTCGGAAAATCGATTTTTAGATTTTTATCTTAAAATATAGTAAATTTAATGCTGATTCCAAAAATTTATAACATGTATAGGTTTAAAGCTTAATACCCGAGAAATTACAGTTTTAAAATATAAACAACAGCTATGGCGGTGACAACAAATGTCTTTGTATCTGAAGAAAAGTATATCTACAAACATTCCCTCACAGAACCAATTCTTGTCAAGATTAAAAACATCATTACAAACATATACACAGTTTCTTAAACATGTATTTATAGACTTAACTGCAAAAAAAACTTTTACTAAAATGTTTGCATGATCGTACCCAAAACCCAAATGAAAGTTTAAATAACTGTGTATGGAATCAAGTTCCAAAAAACACAATTGTGAGAACAAAAAATAATTCCAAATTGGTGTAATAAACGCAGTGATATGCTTTAATGAAGTTGCACACGCTGGAACAAAATTATTAAGAGCACTAAAAATAAATCTTGGGATAAACACATGTGAAGGCCTTCAAAAAAAATGACAAAGTTATAATTTGTGAAGCCGAGATGACAGTTTAAAAAGCCAGCAAAGAGGCTAAGACTATTGAAAGACAAAATAAAAGGAAGAAGGATGCTTTAGAAGTGTTCATGCAAGATGAATACAAATCTGGAATATTTTAAATATCAAATTTTAGTAAGCTGTACCATTTTATTTAGTTTTTTTATATTACTCAAAACGTGTTTTTCTAGTTTTTAGGTATATCCGTAGAAGAATCTATCTATTATATTTTAGTGAAATTTGGTATGATCTTTTGTATAGTAATAATGTATTTAATGCTACTAATTTAATTCCAGAAATATTAGTATTTTTATTTTTACTGCTAATTTTCTAAAAACTGACCATTTTTATCAAAATTTTAAAAAATCGAGATTCAAACTTTTTAAAAAAAATTTCTAAGCAATGAAATATAAAAAAAAAACTAGAGCATTTAAATAAAGGTACAATTTCGTAACTAAAACAGCATGATTTGTTGTTTTATATGTTATAAAACGAAAACTACATGTACCTAATCAACACCATGCATACGAAAGCACCTTCTGAAGTGTACTTTTTCAAATCCTTATATTTCTAAAAATATTGTACACCTTTAAAAATTTTATGTTATAGTGTATTAAGAAAAGTATGTAGAATGTATGACATAATTTTTTTGTTTATGGAGTCTTTTTGTTTTTGAAAATAATGTTCCTTCGAAAATCGAAATTTTGCTTGTTTTCCGTCATCGAGAACGTCCCGGTTCCCTTAAACGGGCAGACACGTTATTAGAGTCTACAAAGAACGTTCAACACACAAAAACAAGATATCAATCATTGGCATGGCCAAGTAATTTTAGCGCGTTTTTCACATGTTGTATTTTACAATAATGCAACTAATGAACTTTTTACTAACAGAAAGTAGTGTGTACTATACTTAAATTTTTTTTTTAAATTTAAAATTTGTTTTTAAATTATTAAATTTAAATATGATTCGGCTCAGCTAGGGCACAAATGCGACCAAATGCCGAAAACCTGAGGTTAATTATTGGCTGAGAAAAAGGTACGACAAAATATGGAACGAAGACAAGGACGAAGACGAGGACGAAGACGAAGACGAAATTTGCGTCCTAATAGCGCTTTTTTTTACACAACGTGAAAAATGCGCTAAAAATCTTTTTGATCAAGCCAACTGGAACAAGAACTAGGGGTCGACCCAAACTCAGGTGGGTTGACTGCGTAGAAACAGATTTTGCAACCCTAAGAGTGACAAACTGGAAGATCATGGCGAAAAAAAGAGAAGCCTGGTGGGAATTTCTAGAAAAGGCCAAGGCTCAACAGGGGCTGTTGGGATATTGAAGAAAAATAATAGAGGCGTGTCGCTTGTCCAAAACCTATATATCAAGCGTTTGCAAAATAAAACGTCATGGACAGTTTGCTATGTATTTCCTAATAACTACAGAAACAAATCAAACATGCTGAAATTACATGATGTAATTAAATAATATTAACCGAAATTCAAAATGACGAGACCCATCACCAATAGCTTTCGATTTGATTTAAAATGTGACGCTAAAAACTATAAATCAATCAAATTGTTGTCTTCATATTGAATAAGTATCCAATGAAATAAAACCAGTTATCAGCGAGTTGATTCTTACTTTCATCAAAGATGTAACATAACTGGAAATTTACTAAGCGTAAATATCTTAATTCCTTCGAAATATCATAACAAAAAAAAGTTTGAATTCCAATATACTCTTAATATACAAATTGTACCTCCATTACGAGGGATGCTCCGAAAGTAAGTTTCATCTTTTTTTAGGGTAATTAAATAGTACTAAACCAAATGAAACATGAATCATCATAAGAATCTATATTCTTTGTTGGTTAAATGACGAAATTAGCGTCAGCGTAAGGAGAATTATGGGATAGTGTTCCGAAACTTATCTATTATATTGCATTAAAAGCATACATGAGAAAACTCATTTTAGGCATTTAAATCAACGATGCAATGTTTTCTTTATATAATTAACTATCGTTATATAATAAATTATTGGATTATTTAAATCGTTTATGTGTTACAGCTAATATGCAAATAATCAATTAATCTGCAGATTAGCTAAATGATCTGCACTTTGGCTAGGGTGATCCATTGAAGGATAAACAATTGCTTCATTTCTCAAATGTCCAAGGTAATCTGAGAATTACCAAGATATTCTGTGCATTACCTACTAGACACTAGTTAAAATTATCTTTGATAGAACAACAGCAACGTTTCTGTATGCTTAAATTAAATTCAGTTTATTTTTTGATATCTAAATAATCAATCGAACAATTCGCACATAAATTTATAAAATCATTCATCACTTAACTGAAACTATAAAACAAGGAATCAAACAGTTTACCATATTATTAAGTCAAAAGAAATGATTTGGTGGCAATTTGAATTACGTAGAATTTAGTTTTTATGATAGGCACATGCATTTGTTGTAAATTTGGATTGGCAGACACATTTTTTGAAACCTTTTCCAGTATCAAGTGATTGTTTTACTGTTGTTAGACATATTTTGTTGAATAATTTTTTTGCCTCTGTTATTTTGTTTCTAAATGTTTAAAAAAATATTCGCAATTGAATCAACATTCAATCAAAATTGCTAACAGAAAGGAAATGATACAAACAAACTTTGAAACATTAATGATATGGCCAATGTGAAGATTACCTATTTAAAATAAGAAAAAAGTCCACACTTAAACTGAACAAATTAGTTAACCTCTTGATTATCCAGGTAATCAGCACATTAAGAGCTTTGAAGCTTTATTTGTAATATATGTATTCAAATATAATATTTCATAGCTATCGCTATCTTACAATTATTTTCCAAGCTATTTTCATTAATTGTTCTTTAGAATTAAATCTAATTCTGGTTCATAAAATGACACTACAGTCAATTTTCCGCCACACGAATTGCGCCATTAATATCATGATCGCAAAAAAGGACAACTACTAAAATAGATTAGTCAAATGTTGGTGGAAAATGGCTCGAATTGTGTAATGCAAGTTTGGGTGAGGAGACGACAGTACTAAGTATCCTTATTAAAAAAGGGACGTTTTTTCTTGTATAATTTTTCTTAGAAACATAATATAATAATCCAAATTACTCTTACTAAAAACCGATCTTTAAATAACTTTTAACCTTTAATGCTTCATGATTTAAAACCTCTTTAAGTTTTAAATCATTTCTAAGACATATATGGACATATAGATAATATTATGTGTTTGGAAATTACATATTTTCCGAACCTAAATTGCGTTTTTACTCCAATCATTATCACTATATTACCAGCCATTATTTGATGTATTGCTTACAAATCAGATTAAATCTTTAATTCATTTACTAGTAAAGACAAGCGTAATTATCTATAAAAATCCCTATAATTAAACTAATTAATTTAAATATATTTAAATACCTTGAATACTTACGCAAATTGTGAACTTAATAACAGTTTTAAAACGCTTTTAATATGAATCCACTCATTATGAAATGAATCGCTGCTGTATATATATACACTAGTGTCCAAAAGTTAAGCATAATTGATAATTATGTGAATAAAGAAGGAACTGTAAATCAGAATGGCGGGAAACGTGATATGCGAGTGTAGAATGGTTATAAAATAAGGAAGCAAATCAAAAGAATGATAATAATTAATTTTATTATCCAAAGTAGCAGTTTGAAAGAAAACTGAGCATAGCAAGGATTCACACTTTAAAGAAAAATGAAAGAAAACATCAAATAAAATACTGATGCTGCAGTTTAATAAGGCGTGTGGTCACCTCTGACAGCAAAGCACGCTGCACAGCGATTTACCATACTTGCTATGAGATGATGAATGAGATATGGGCTCAAACGTTTAAAAGCTTATTGGAGAGCTCTCTTCAGATCTCTAACGGAGCTTGGTGGGTGCGAAAGGGCTGCAATTTGTCTCCCGAGCATATCCATACATGCTCGATAGGATGTAAATCAGGGGAGGTCGCAGGCCACTACATGTGCTGGATGTTTTCCGTTTCAAGGAAGTCATCAATCAGCACCGTTCGGTGCCATGACACATTATCATCCATGAATATGAAGTCAGGACCGACAGCATCTCGAAACAAGCGAACTTAAGGCTCAAGAACTTCGTCTCTGTATCTTTGAGCAATCACAGACCCCGTGTCAAAGGAATGGAGGTCTGTGCGGCCATCCATCATGATGCCTGTCCATACCATTACTCCCCTTGATAGAAAATGATGTCTTTCCGTTATGTTTCTTGGTTGAAAACGTGTTCCTCGTTCTCTCCATATCGTTACCCGCCGAGAATCACTACTCAGACTAAACCGGGACTCGTCACTGATCATCACATTGGCCCACTCTCCCACACTCCAATGTTGATACTTCAAACTCCAGTTCAAACGAGCGCGTTTATGCGCAGACCTGTAAGGGAATGAAAACTGCTGGTCTTCTGGCATACAGGCGAGCATGATTGAGTCTCCTGTAAACAGTTTGTCTCGAAATTCGTATTCCTGTGGCGACTGTGAGCGCCGAACCCAGTGCTCTGGCAGTACTGCCCCTCTGACGTCGCACACTTATTATCAGATATCGGTCTTGGCGAGGGGTTGTGACTCTTGGTCGACCTGATACTGGTTGTCCGGTAACATCTCCCGTTCTTTAAAACAACTGCCACAGTTTTGAGTTCACAGACTGGTCCCCATTCAGAATTCGTAATACTTCGGTTTGTGATCGTGTGAATTCCAGCATTCCAACGATTCTTCCTTTCGTAAACATGTCCGATTGGCGTCTTTGTGCCATCATTCACCTTGTTTGATGGTTAACAACGTTCCTTCGCACAGCAGTTGCACGAAACTTGTCTGAACTGCCTATGCTGCGTGAATCGGTTTCTCCGCGTTCCGACATGCGCCGGTGTTTCGCACAGGACGTAGTCGACTAAAAAGTTTTGCATAAACCCAATGTTTCTTCTTCACCCAATTAATATCCGCAAGAAATTTGGAATAATTTTGCGTATATTTACTCCATGTTTTTCGCATTTTACTATCTATGCTTAACATTTGGACACCAGTGTATATATATATATATATATATATATAATGTGCAAGGGAGAGTTACATTTTATTCTGAAGATACTTTGAGGTCAATAATTGGAACGCTTTTTAAATGAGTAATGTTTTCCTACATGACTCATTCATTTAATATGTAATTAATTTTACTCCTAAAATTTCAACGTGTTATATATCATTAATTAAGATGCCTTATTATGTCAGTAATATAGAATACTGCAATGTGTTTTAGCATAAAGTGACTTCAGAATATAATATTTTGATAAAATGAGCCTAACATTAAACGTACTGAACCGGTATGTTGGATTAGACAGGAATAATATTTCATTCAAACAAACCAGAAGTAACCTATCTGAATATTGAGACTCGAAATGAAATTAAATGATTATACACAAACGATTCAGAAATATTCAAAGCCCAGATCTTACAACCTCATATTTAAGCTATATATGAAACTTATTTCTAAAAGTTTTTTATTCTTAGTTATATTTCATATTGTTTTAATTTAAAATAAATAAATAAATTTAGATAAATTTTATAAATTTTCCTAAAGTATCCAAGATTTAAAAAAAAACAATTTATTTTTTTAAAGTCCATATTTACACTTAATAGAAAACAAGTTTATGCAGAATTTTTACTTTATCTAAGCTAAAAAAAATTATTATATTCCAATTATTTTATTGATCAGTGCCTATAAAATTGAAGCACTTCAACCAACAAATAAACAAATCACCCATCAGATTTTCAACAGTTGTAAAGACAAATAGCATATGAATAGATGTGCCATATAAATCTATCAAAACTACTGCAAACTGAGAAAACACATTTGTTGTTGATTCGATGCAAAACTCCATCAGGAAGAAATGTATTTACTTACTAGAAACCATGTGCTTGTGAAATGTATTTCTACCCAGACGAGTTCGATATCAACCGGGATCAATGATATACGTGTACAACATACTCCACGAAACATCCCCTGATATGAGAAAAAAGATTTCGAATTCTCGAAAAAGGAGGAAAAGGCGTCCCTTTTTCTAATACTACACACGTTAATGAATTTTTTTCTCTTGGAGAATTTTGAGTGGAATGTTCTATAAGAAAATAAAATATGGAATGTATGTTTTTTTTTAGTTGATTAGGTAATTTTAAAAATTTAGATAATTGTTCAGTAGCTAAAACTACTTATCTTTCATTTTATGAAATTACATTCTGTTTTTTCAACTTAAAATGAATTAAACAGAAAAAAAGAGGCAACGAACAGTCATTTCTTATCAAAATCATTCATAACATTTTAAAATTTTATTTATAATATGACTAAAGATTTTAGATAACAAACATTTTTCTGCATAAAAAAAAAAAAATAACATTTGGAATATTTTGAAAGAATTATATTGTTGTTTCGAAGCTCATAATTATGAATGAGTTTGTTGAACTCGTTTTCAGCCAGTTTCTGTCAAATGAAAGTCGTAAGAGGTGCATTGTATGTAGTTATGGTAATAATTTTTGTTTTCAAAATTTTTTTCCAGTAATAGAAGTGTAGTTTGCTTATATTTTTATTTTGTTCGTTATGATGCCTTGTGCTTGATAATTTGGGAATACAAGCATACATTATTAGCATTATTACAGAGCAAACATATTATTTCATCTTTAGCACACCATAGTAAAAAAATTCCATTTTCCAGTTTTCATGGAAATTCAAATGTTTTGAAATATTTTTTTTTACTAAAATTTAGTGGTGATAAAGATAAACGGAATGCAAGAACATAAAATTGACGAATAATCGTTAACACTGAGTCATAAACACAGAAAATTTGGAAAAAACATTTTTAGTATTAATTTACCAGACATAAATCATTTCAAAAAACAATATAGAAAACACAAATAAAATCTTATTTTTCTTGATCTTTAAAAGTGGAATATTTTAAAAGAAATTCATCTGAATACGATGATTACTAGCTCATTGATGCATTTTGTGGTATTTCTTTATCAATAATAACGCACCAAATAAGTTTGATAACGACAATAAGCTTGGACATTGTGAATGTTGAAAGTTGTTAAAACTTTTGAACGTTGAATTGTTTAACAATGATTACGTTTCTAACAGATGCTCAAAATTGTGTCTAAACTAATCTTGTGCTAACACTGAAACACTTCGGGCAAAAGTTATCAAATTTATTTTGTCATACTGGGACAGACTTCTATGTTTGAGGTAATAAGAAACAGCTGTTTGAGATTACTTTTCGATTACAGTTCAGTTAACTCAAGATGTGTTAGTCCGCCCTCATGTCTTCAATGCCCAGTTTAAGTGGCCTGCAGAAACATTCAAGTCTTTTTAAAATGATGTTGAAATCATTGTTCAGATTTAAGATGGAATGCAAATGATATTGCATTAAATTCTGGAAAGCGAGACAAGTATCTTTTTTATTTAGCTAAATATAATAGCTTTTTTTATAAGCTAAAAAATAATTAGTTTTTAAAAATATCTTAAGAGACTCTAGATATTATCATATAATTGATTTTTTTTATCTTTCATTTTGATATAACCGGTGAAAAGTCTGCATTCCGAAAGCCATGTTGTTTCTTACAATGTTTCCCAGATCTTTGTCATAGGAAAAGTACTTTGTCTCAACTGTCCACCTCAAACTCACTAAAAAACTAATTCCTTTTAAAGTCGTGTAGTAAAAACCCATCAGAGATATACAACTTCATGAGTTCAAGAAATTCTCGGTATTGCTTGAGCATACGCTCACAAAGCTGAATAGTATTTATGAACTTCACGCGACCATGTACACGGAATTCACGATTAAATGATAAGGTAATATTGGAGATACGTTTAACTGGGTCTCTTGAATATAACACAAATTAGATGGGTTATAAGACGGCATAATTGCCTAGCATTTTTAATTGAATATTTCAGAAAACAGCTTTCTGCCGTGATATTTTGTGTTCAATGCTTAATATAGAACATTTTTATGGTACTTTCATAGTTTGATAGTCATCCGGAATTCATAAACTATACCAGGCATTTTGTTACTCCGTTAAATGACCACAGACATCCAAGTTTTACAATGAAAGTAAAGATATAATTTACTAATCTCTTATAAATAATGTTGGCTGAACAGTATCATTACATTAGTGCTTTAAATTAAATTGACCTATCTTTGTAACCAAATGTAAAATGGAATATTTACTTATGGTTTCGTCTCTATGAGCCAATTTTCTAAGTAATCTATTTTATTTGGAATATATAATATACATATATAGTTAAGTTAACTTTCAAACAAATTTACAATATTATGCGCTACATATTTATAATTGCTTATTTTCTTCAAAAATATTCGTTGAATTGATAACATTTACCTTTGTAAATACAACAGTCTACGTAAGCTTTATGTTGCAGTGGGCGCATTTTGAAATTGCAATATTTTACGATTATCCACAGTATTAGAAAGTATTTATACGAGAGTATATCATGAGTATAGCATTTAATTTTCACGGAATTGGAATACATCGATATATTTGCTATCTATCTTATTTGTTGTTTATTTTTACACCAATCAAAAGGGCAAATCTGTCTGTTTTAAAGATGATACTGTTCGCTTATTAGACATCTTTCCGTGGGGTACGTACGATTGTGAGAACCTGGCAGATTAAGATCAATTTCCAGTCAACGTTAGTTCGTTCATCGTTCATGGTGATATCCCTAATGGATTTTACTTGCATAAACAATCGCCCAACTTTGCCTAGTTTCCAAAATCTAACTTATAATTTACTAAATTACTAACTTAATTTTTTAAATCTGTTTTTCCGCAAAATGTCACAAATATTTTTCTTACGCAAAAACATTACAATTTCCAGGAACTTTTTTGTATAATCACAAATACAGATCATGCCCATAAGTTTATTTCTTCAAAAAATATTTAAATTAAAATTTTTATTCTATTATTTTAAAATCTTTGGCTGACAAAGAGGAAATTTAGGTGGGCTGAACTGTCCCGCACACCGTATGTTGCCCACTAATGGGACATGAAAAGTTTTCGTTGTGGGACAAATGATGCCTGCAGGAGTACGACATGCTTTACTTGGAATATAATTTATGCGTGGAACAGGTGGAATTGGATTTAATCCTACAATTTCAATTTAGAAATATAATTAGTTACTATTTTCAGTATATACTACTTGGCCATTAAAATTGCAACACTATGATAGAATGCTAACACTAAAAATATATTTATGAAGCAAAGAGAAAATGTCCAAATATGCAAGCATTCGGGGGGTTTTCAGGGAGGCAAAACTGGTAAATTTAATCGCCACCCCCGGAGCATAAAACGGTTTTTGCCAGGTTAGACATGGAATCTAACTGGGCTTCGATGACGAAAACGGGCAAGTCATTCCATGCTGCTTCCGGTCTATACTGCACTTATTCAAACGTAATAGCTAGAGAGGAGTGGTGTACTAATACCTCAGCTACCCACGACGAGTTGTTTTCAGTGGATAAAAGTTCTGGAGATTGTGCAGGCGAGTGCAACAATCGAATATCCTATGTATTGAGGAACTTCAGAAAATGACGTACAAATATGGTCTTATATTGTCTTGAAGGGGCATCCCGCAGGCCTCCACGATAAGACACAGCCATGGGCGTAAAACGTTTGAAATATACTGATCTGCATTCAAATTGCCATCGATTCAAAAAAGAGATATGTTTGTTGTTTATCTAATGGTTACCAAAACCATCACACCAAGTGTAGGCTCCATATGTCGATATCGAATGCAAGCAGGCGATGAGAAATCTCCTGAGATCCTTTTAGACACACATACGGCTATCAGAATACTGCATGCAAAACTGGAAGTCCGAAAAGACGACATTGCGCCATTCCTTCATCCTGTTGCATCATTCAGGACACCAGAGTCGTCGCACCGTAGGAGGAGATATTAGGAATGCTGCAAATATGCCCTTTTGCTGATTAATGCTCCGTGATACGGTTGTAAGGCAATGTGAGGTCGAATGTCTCTCGGGTGTCAGTCATGAGAGGACGTGAAGATCGTGCATCCCGGTCAGTAGGACCCTCAGATACCCATTGATTTCATATCCGCTTGGCAGTGGCTGCATTTTGACCATTGTGACGAGCGATATCACTGAACGTTAATCAACATTTTCGATAGGTTATGGTTCTGCCTCAGTCGAATTCCAACATTTACTTTTTTTTATCCAAGGTATTACACAATATTTTGAGCAAACTCCAACCGTATATAAAAAGCTCTTTTTTAATGATAAACTTTTTACAGAGAACTATTTGGTATGCCTTGCTTCATATTCCGTTTCTTTCTCTCGGCTTCATTGAAATGCGCTGAAAAACTAAATTACATGTACCAACATCTTCTTCCTTTCATATGATCTTGATGTTCTTCAGAGCATTCCTCCGGGTGTTACAATTTTAATGCCAGTAGTGTATTTTAAAGATAATCAGAATAATACAAAATGTGTTTTGTAAGAGAAAATTTAAATAGTTAGTCAAAGATTATTTAAAATATATATTCCTTGTTTGTATATCATACGCTAGCATGCAGTACAGTAATGCAGTAGAATGTTCTTTCATATTTTATTATAAAAATCGTTAATTTTTGACAATGAAAGTAGCAAAAGTGCGGTTATTAACAATTCTACGAATTCTTTAAAAGAAAGGACTTAATCAATGAAGATATAGTTTAAAAGATAGGGACATATTGAGTGTTCCTACAGATGTTTAGTTGTTTAAAAAACGAAATTGTTTCTTTGTTATTCACATGAATTTCGATAACTGTTGTCCTAATTAACTATTTATAAATTAGTCATAATTAAGATCTGGCATACGTGTATTATCATACTTTATGATCAGAAAAGGAAAAATAATAGGTTATAGAGTTCGCAAAAAGTTGTTTTTATATAAAATACACTCTTTTTTTCATCATATCTCCATGACTACATCAAAATGTAGCATTACGCATTTCTCACTCTCTTAAAAAACTGATAATACTATTCTAGTTTATAGATTCAATTACAAATTCAATTATCAAGCGTCATGCAAAATAAAAAGAAGAACTCCATCAAATTGAAATTTTTTTCTTTTAAATAAAATATCCTCAAAGAAAGAAATTGTATTTTGTATTTTCCTTTAACAGATCCATCAAATTCTTTCCCTATCTTATATCCATCTGGGGAAAAAAGTAATTTAATTACTCACTGGTAATGAAATATGATGGCAGCATCAAGCATCACTATTTCTGATATAAAATGCGTCTGTATCATCTTTCCATTCCAGTTAAAAACATGAAATAGGAATTTTTTGTTTTTCCTAATTTTAATTCCCACTTCACCGAACACACGTCTCGTTTTATTATTACACTCACCTTGTCTATTTTTCTAAGCCAACCGTTTATTTTCGCTATTAACTGCTATGAACTAGAAACTGTTCGCGTGTTGGCAACCAAAGTAATTAATAATAGGAGAATATTTTAATTATGTTATTGTCGTTTTTGTAACTAATTAATTTGTTATATTTTTCATACGGAATAAAGATTAAGTATATGGAAGGATTAATATGTAAAAATTTTTAAAATGTTTTACCTTATTATTAAAATGAAAAATACAAAAATACCCTAAATTTCCCAGTTAACTGTGTTTACTTTTATTCAGCTGAAAATGAATGGCGTGATTAGAAGTTTAAAATTTTATATTTAATGATGGAGAATGTTTTGAGTTATTACGTATTTTCTCAAATAACATGCATCAGTTATTTTTAAATTTAATGGTGTGAAGATTGTTAATCAAAACATTTGTAAATGTAACACATCAGGTAACCCTCGTTTGTTTATATTTGTCCAGCATACAAATTAGCTGGGTAATAAGAATGATTCATTGCATGGAATTTAAGGGAAAATAATTAACTACATATTATTGTTAGATAGAGAAGTAGTTCAAGTCTAACTTTCCCACAAATGCTCAATGTGGCTTCCTTTTATTACTCTGCAAGTGTATCAGTTCTTGTTACATATTTATCAGCGTATTTCCGTATTTCATAACACCTCCATGACCAATCGAAATTGGGACCTGAACTTTGAGGTCAGAAATAACATTGTCATGTTAGCGAAAAGGTGTACCATCCTGTTGAAAAATGGAACCCCTGGCATTTCTCTTTGATGATTGACACAAGGGAAATCTGTAGAATGCCCAATTAAATAGGAAGAAACAATATTATGTATCTTTAGGACTTTGCTTATACTTTCGAACAAAGTTTCGTCGTACTTGAACAGCGGAAATGCTTTTTATGAAACCAAAAACAGCATTTCGCTTTTTCAGCAGCATTGTACGTCTCCATTTTGGTCATGCCGTACGATGAACGACTATCGCAATAGCTAAGAAATTGCGTCACCTAACCCCATCTATGAATAAATTTAGGATATGTTACTGCTAGAGAGAGAGAGAAAGAGAGAGAGGAGAGAGAGAGAGAGAGAGAGTCTGGATTTAAACAGTTTAATTTCATTTAATATTTCGGAAGTTCTTAACTTATGAAACTGCCCAGCTAATTTGTATATATATATATATATATAGGCACCCTGTATTATATACGTTCAATTTCCTAGATAATCATCTATTCCCGCACGTAAAATGATCATAATTGAGAAAAAATTTGAAATTTTATTAATTGATTTTTTAATTCATATTATTTATTTAAAATTAATGAAGAATTAAAAAAAATATATTATTTATGCACACATCGGAATATTCCTGCTGCATATTACCTAATGCAAAACACGCCTTTTGAAATATAGAAAAAAATAATTAATATTTATTCAGAAAAACAAAAATGTAACTAATACTTCATTTTCAAAATAATTATTTTCTTTATTACTATTAGTTTTTTTAAGGAAAGCAAAACTTAATTTACAGAGGATAAATGAATGTCAGCTTACTTTTAGTTTAATTGTAGTTTTTCTATGTACAATTTGCAAAAATGTTGCAAACCTTAGAAAAACAGAGAAAAAGAAAGAATGTTAATATTCATTTATATGTTTAAAACCTTATATAATTATAGCTATTACCTACAAAAAATACATTCTTTTGTTTAAACAATGAAAATGGAATTTTTATCAAGTCTTATCCCAGTAACAGTGAGGAAATAAATCAAATAACCTCCTACTTAAATGTTTTGTTATCTTTAAAAAACAAATGAAGTTTTAAAAAACATATACAACCTAGAAAAAGAATAGAATAGGTTATTCTATTTTTTCTGAAAAAATGAAAATAATAAAACTATTATTTAAGGCGATATGGTATCATCTTCACAATTTTTTTTCTTTATAATATTTGATATTTGGTTTTTGTTGTATTTTATAAAGGTTAATATAAAACAATAATTCCATAAAAAAATTTTAAATCTGTTGCAAAATGTTTGTTTTTTTAACTTTTTTTAAACATTTTTTAAAATTTCTAAGGCTTTTTATACAAAAATTTTTTCTTTTCTTTCAATTTTTTTCCAAGTACCTTATAATATACTACAAAAAAACTGTGAATGTTTTAATTCTGCTGCTGTTCTTCAATTTCTTATTAATTTTTTTATAGTTAAACTTCTAAAAATATTTTTAAAAAAACATAAATTTTGATTTTGAAATTTCTTAGAAAAAGTACAAAACATGTTATTCCTTGCACAATTTTACAAAACATAAATTTCAAAACATGTATAAAAAATTTCAAACCCATGCTTCAATTATCAAATGAGCCTTAGGGTTTTGAATAATAGTATATATGTACAAAAACTCAACATGGTGAAAAATGAGTTTGAAGTTTTCATTCCATGAATAGCATGATATAATATTCATCGAATAGTCTGAAACTTTTATGAAATGTTAATTAGCTTATTTAAACTGCTTACCATAAAAATTGCACAAATGTAGATCAATTAAACAGTATACTGCCACAATGAATATATAGAAGAAAACGGATGAAAGATCAATATTTCATAAATCTTTATCATAATAATTATAAAAAAATAAATACACACACACTTCAGAGCTAATTCCATGCTCAGTTTGACAACTCAAATAATGAACAACATGTACAAAAGATATTTATGCCTTTATTTTTTTTTATTTCCATGATTTTAAAAGCTTTCGCATGTTAAATATTGTACACTAATGAAAGCAAAATTAAATAACAATTTATAAGTAAAATATATTAAAATCTATGAACTGCAAAAAAAAATGTTCATTTGTTTAAATAAATATCTTAAAATATTTTATTAATAAAAGTGTTGAATTTCACACATATGGGATATATATATATATATATTTCCCGAAAAACAAATATATAAAAATGGGTGAGTTTTTCTATTCTTACGAGTTAGGTTTTTAATTATATGAGTTATCAAAATGAGATTCAGTATTTGTGCTTTGGGAGAATCCGTTTTGAAGTTTTAATTTCATTCATAATAATATCATAAAAAGCACGCACAACTCTTTAAATCTTGACCAAATCCATTTGCTCTTCCAATAAACAAATCACAAACTAGAATTTTTGAATGAATTGCACAATTCTTTCTTGAAATGGTTTGTTACTGCATTTATAATGTCATTCTCATTTACGAGCAGCAGAAAATTAATTAATTAATTTTTTGTCAAACTCTTTTCTAGCAGATAATCTGAAATGTGGGCGTGGTAGTTGCTGTCCAGCATCAAATATTTGTCCATAACTTGATAAAAACTGCAGATAAAGCTTTGAAATTTTGCAGGCATGTTTATAAAGATTCGAAGTATCAAATAAGCCAATAAACAGTAGATAAAATTACCAAATATAACCTTGCATTTGATGAAAAGAAATAAGTTTAAATATTATTGAAAATTGACGGACGAATCAATCAGTTTCAAGATAAAAGATTTATGATAACTCTTACATTTAGTGGTAATTTTATAATATTTTCATTTCAATTAAATGAAATTAAAGTATATGAAATCTTTGCCACGATAAAGGAGTCGTCATTATCGCGAAATCGTAACAGACGCCGATAGTAGTCGTTTTCCCCATTAGTGGATTCAAGTGTGTGGGGCACTAAACACCCTTCATTTAGAGAGGCTAATGATCGCATTAAATCTATCGAAACTAAATATCTCCACGTTGCATAGTGTGGAAATTTGAAGAATATGTTATTATCTGAGATATCGTCCTCGTCGCTTAGGTTTGAAAAATAGAGGTGCGTCTTCAAATAGTCCTCGGATAGTTTCTGAGATCGACTATAAACATCTAAATCCGTCCAAACTTCATACGTATTGATGTAAATGAAACAATTAATTGTAGGTAAATGATTAAGCATGGAACTGGAAAATTAATTATATACTTCTATATTGTATATTATTCAGGGTTTATCTGGTAAGTGAATTATTCATCAATACATGTAGTACATGAAATGTTTTGCGGGATAAAACCCTTTTTTTTCATAACAAGGTAGTTTTTTGGAGAGACTCTCTCTCTCAGTTTTTGATAAATACTGAAACATCTTTCCAAATCCAATATATATAATTTTTGAAATCCACTTAATTTATTTTGTATATCTGGGTTATAGAAACTTGAACTCAAATTATCCAGTTTTTGCTCTACATTCCGTGTGTGATTCATGTTTGAGAAACTTGATATTTAGATTTAGTCCTTAAATTTTATATATAGCATTGAAGCAATTTTTTTTTCTGTTTTATCCTCCATGGCAATTTTATTATGTTAACTTCAAATGCATTGAAATAAATCCAATATCGAATAAGAGGAGATCGAAAGAAGTTCCCATAGAAGTAATATCCAGGTCACTTGAGCTTCCTTTAGCTCTCGGTACTTATTCGTTGGTACTGAATACTACTTGACAGGGCTTTGAGCATTGTAAAAGGAATACTCGAATGGAGGCTACCAAAGAAGTTACAAATAAGAGTATCGTGCATCCTTGTATTTTATTTGGAAATAATCCTCATGTCTATCTTATATTATGCTTGTACATTGAAATTTCTCTTTTATATTTTTATTTGTCATATGAATTAATAGTTAGTATTCCACGATTTACTGAATCCTCACACTTGTGGTTCTTAAGATATTTACGTGATCTAGTATTGTAAAAAACGTGTTTTTTTTGGAATGCAAATGTAATTATAATTTTTGCTTTGAATATATTTGTTCTATTTCATATTCATATGTAACTGGAAACACAATTTCTTAGCAGCGATTTACAATGCGTGACTTTTCAAGAGTAAAATAGCAAAGTATCCTATTTTTATTTATTTATTTTTGATTTTTATTCAGAAGAAAAACTGGTAACAATACATTTAAAAACATAAAACCTTAGTGTCGAAATAGCTATTTTTATTGAAATGCACTATTACTAGTACACATTCTGGATACTCTACCTATATATTCTGTATCAAATTATAGCGGTTACATGTACTTTTCTATTTTTCTACATTTAACCAAGTTTTCAAAACCAGATTACATATTTGAGTTACAATGGTTAATACCAATTGCATAAATTGAATTAAATGAAAAAAAAATATTTATAAAATATAACAGCTTTTATTCCAAAAAAATCGAAATTATACTCAAAATTTATACGGGAGAAATGCTTTAAAATATTAAATATTGTTTCTTTTATGAAGAAAAAAGAAGAAATCTAATCTTATAGTATAAAATTGAATATTGCGATGAATTTTTCTTCTAAGTGTGCCCGCATTTCAAAATAGTGATTATTTTAGGCATTTCTGAGAAGAATCATTTTAAAACACGTTTTACGGTGTAACGGCAATACATAAACGATTAGAGCAAAATATCCAAATTTATTTTCTTTATTCTAAAATTTAAGTTATGAAGCAAATTAACACATGCTTTTATCATGTGTATTCTTAAAAAGCTATAAGAAATATAAGTGAACTACCGAATTGCTAGCTGTATAATTTAAAATTATATTTAAGCTTTGTTTGCTTTTTAAAACTACACACAAAATAAACACCAAAAATTTCATATTTTTAGTTCAATAATTTTTTTATGATACATCAACTCATTTAGGAAGGTATATGTGGTTTATGCTATACCAGTTGACTCTAAAACGGGTGTAGGCAGTTATTTTGCCTCAAGGTGGAGTGATAATGGAGGTTCCCGGAGGGACGCTCATTTTAAAAATAATTACCTACAAAAGTTAAGATTTCATTTCAAATAAGGTGTAAACATGTTTTTTTTTAAAAAACAATATGTATAAAGTAAAGAAAATTATAGCAGTTTTATTCATTGTATTTATTGTGCTAATTTCGTATAATCTATAGCTCAAAGCACACTTAATTTTAGAATTAGTTTAATGTGACAAATGTACCTTATTACACTCTTCTACATTTTTTTGGAATCAAGAGTGAGATTGCTTATTAAAATTCGTATCACAGCCTGCAAGTATATGTCAGCTACCTACATCTATATTTACCTTTATTGTTGTTCATGCAAGAAAAACTTCGCTCACAAATAAATGTTGATCCCTTAAAAAATAACATTTTCCCAGCAAGAGTCCTAACATATGTAAATTTTTAAGCCTACAAAGTTTTGTTAAATTCAATTAATGTCATAGTATTAAACGTTTACTTCATATTGTTATCTAAATCCAAGTCAATAAGTTCAAGCTGTGGCACTTTAGGTGTGTGTGTGATTGCAGTAATGTTACAAGAAACCAAACTGGATTTATGGACGATTTTCTTAAAATCCTGAAATCTGCTTGTGACCTCGTCCTTTAAACTCCCCAGATAATATGTAATCTTAGCAAAACTGTTAGTTACATTGCTTCGTAATAAAGGAATTATGTAGTTTCGCAGGAAGAAGAAACCTAGGTCCAACACGGATTTTTCAACTGTCTTGGCTTGCCACAAAATATTCGTTGCCAACCGCAAATGGTCCGGAAGCTGCTATTTCTGTGCGTCTACCCCTGTTTTAGAACATTTTATTATTAGAATATTAAAAAAATGCGAAATATATTGTTTTTTATGCACTTGCATTTGTTTATGTTATATGAATGGATGCCGCAAAATCTGCTTCATTAGTATCCTTATCTCCGTTATACAGTAAGCCTATACTTTTTTCTCGGACCATTCACAAATTTACAGTAAATACTTCGTATTGATTTCAAAGTTCTGTTTGTGCAAATCACAATGTACTTTTTATTATATTCATAAAATGAGATTCATTACTTTTTTCAACGACAATTTGCATGTCACAAATCTTAATACATAATTATTTTGCTATACATTAGTTTTTATTCGCAAATTAGTTTAATATATGACATCATACAACGTATGTCAATGCTATCTAAACGTATTTAATGAGATTAATATTATTTCGGATGCTTTATTTGTTATCTGATTTTCCTCTTACCATGTGAATATAAAATTTTTGACAATACATATATTATTCTTCAATCAGAGCTGTGGATCATCTTTTAATCTCCAAGAAAATTTTCCTCAAGCATTTAATGAGTATATATTGATACTTATGCTAGATAATAATTATTGCATGCAATTCTAAACTAAACAACTGAAGTCAGTTCATCGAAACTCTCATTAGGTATATTTTTGTGAATTAAAAATTCTTATTATATAATTTTTTGAATGTAACACATTACATTTATTTAGGAATATATTATAATCCGTATAAGGACAACATTATTTGATGAATTGAATAAACTAGACTTTTAAACTTAAACTTTAATGGCCTAAATGAATTATGAAGGGATTCAAAATTCTGGATTTAAATTAACATTAAAATAACTCTGCGTAGCATTTTAGCTTAGGCTAATATGCTTTCATTCCTTATAATAAAATACTGCTGCTAATTACATGCTTGTGAATCAGCTTAATACTATATTATAAAATGAAATATCAGTGCAGAGTTTAATGTTACAGAACAAGAGTTTCAAAGTTTACATGGAACATTTTGAGCAAAAATGTTAAAATGTGATACAAATATAAATTTAAGAAATAAAATACATTTCGTTAAAATGACTTGTTAAAGATTATGTTCATTAAAAAAAATTCCATTTATATGTTTGTGTTTCAGATAATTATTTTGACAATAAATAATTCGTTATATTAAATTCATAACGAATGTAATTGCATGGCGAAACAATGATTTAAAATATTCTTAAAAAGGTTAAAGTAATTTGAATTAGAAATTTTAAGACATAAATTACGGCATGTGTGTGTGTGATTAGAAATATTATTTATAAATCTCAAAAACAATTATGAAACTTGTGTAAAGTAATATAAATACGAATGCAGTTTTGTTGGACTTGCTAAGGATACAAAACAGGAAAGGAAAGGGTCCATTGTTCAGTTCATTGTAAAGATGAGATTCTATGTGTGTGCTCTTTATTCTACATTTACTTTTGTATTTATACTACACTAAATAGAATGCGGCGAATGTAATAAGTTGGATACTTTAGAATAAAATACTATAAAACACTAATGCATGTGGAAACATTTTTCTTCTATAAAGTGTTCTTCTATAAAGATCAAGAAATTTAGAAAATTCAAAAAAAATGAGTAAATGGTAAAAAAATAGGTTGATTTTTCATCAATTATATTTGAATACTTAAAATTTAATTCTTGCTTTAAAGAATTATCAGCATTCTAAACGAAAATAGTATTTCATTTTGTAACCACATGGATAAAACGTTCAATAAAAAGAAGCAAGCAAAAGTAACTAGAAAAATCTTCAAAGTTGTTTTACAGCCTCTTTAATTTAGGAAAAAATCCACTAAATTTCTAAATTTCTAATTTGTAATCGCAGAGAATAAATCTGTGTAAAGCTTGATAATTCTTAAAACTCAACATACATATCACTTTACACCACAGTAGAGTTAAAATATTTTATCAAATGATTAAGCTGATGTGTTATGGATAGTGTTGCACAATTGAAGCTCATACAGTTTTAAAAAGTTGAACTCTAAAGGTTATACTTAAAAAAAAAGCGCAATTAATAAATAACAGCGTTAATTAAATTGAAATATATCATGTAACAAAAGCTTCGAACAAAGAAGTAAAATCCATTTTAATAATTAAAGAAACACAATTCAAGTTATATCTATTTTGCTCTTTGAAGTACATATACTCAATGGACATTACATATCTGTTTATTTTCTAAAACAGAATAATTATAATAATAAGCAATACACATGATTACATTATTTAAAAACGTAATAACAAAATAAAAATATTTGCAGTGGAAAAATTTTACTTATTATTTTATGACTCCCAAAGGAAATAAAAAACAAGACAAAAACGTATAAAGTTATGTGAAATATTAAGGTTCATTGGTTCTATGCATATATCAACACACAATAAGCATATGAGGCTTAGTTTCTTTTTTCACACATTTCTGTGGTAATTAAATTTTATGTTCGGTGTAGTGAACTCTTATTCAATTTATTTTGATTTTATTATACATGATCATTTCTTGTTTCTCATAATTTTAGCTTTCCTTTTAACAGATTTGAAACACTGTTCACAGTATTTTTATTTTTATATTTAATTTATGAAAATGTGTCAGCCTAAGTGAGTAAATCCGATTACTTACCAAGCATACCTTTCCTTCAGAAGGCTTTCCATTGCCTTCAGCGTTGTTCCTAATGTATGATTAAGACAAGCGTGAAGATATAATTTTTTTCCAAAAAAAAATTCTCAAATAGCATTAGGAATCTTCTTTTTGAATGAACACTTTTTATTTGAATGAATTACGAGAAAAATTTTACATTCTAACGAAATAAAATATATTTGATTTTTAATATCAAATATAATGTTTCATATTTTCATTCTTTAGATTTAGAAGAATCTATCCAATAATGATGTAACTATTTTTTCTAATTTCAAATTCCATAAAGGATGTTAAAATAAAGTAATGTCGCAGTATAATTAAATGCTGCTTTGTTAATCTTCAGATACTTTTCATGATATAAATACGTACTATTTTGAATTTTGCTAAAAAAAAAGTAAGAGAGAGAGAGGAGCAGCTTTCATTTATATATTTTGATTTTAATTACTTTGCGGTATTTCGATATGAATGCAATACATTAAAGATGTGCCATATAATACTCGTATAATGCGTACAGAATAAGGTAGAAATTTGTGGAAGCACGCTATACGCCAGATATTAAAAATGATGATTTTAAAGGAAAGGAAAATTAATGCAGAATTTAGTTGTGTAAAGGTATATAGTAAATTTCTAAAAATATTTAAAAATTGTTAATTTAACCCATTAAGTGCCATCTGCGTATATATCCGTTTCGTTCAACCAGTGCGCGGACGTATATATACGTCTTTCCGATACACGATTATTTTCTTTGAGCTGTTATCAGTAAAACTATTCAGAAGGATTTGGTAATCAATAAGATGACCTTGAGAATGTTTCCGTGGTGTTTATTTATTTAAGAGTAAATTAGTTTGTGTATTATCTCCCCCCTCACACACATTAAACCTCGTGCTTCAACCTATGTGAAAACGGTGGCTCTAGGGAACGAATCGCTTAAATATTAATCGACATTTAAGCGATTTAAATTGCAGTATCGTTCATTAATCGTTTGTATTTTCAAAATAAACTTCTGTAAAATTTTTATAAATATGCCGTTGTTTAAAAAAATACATAAGCGTAATAAACATTGGTCATATATGAATGGTAAGTAAATTCAATTGTTAATTTTTATAATTCATTTTTCAGTAACATTTGTCATATGGAAAAGTATTTTTATTCCATTTGGGTATTTTAATATGATCTTTAATCTAGGTTAACTTTAGTACTTGTTAAATGTTGCTCTCTTTTTTTCTTTTAATCCATTGGGAAATGAGTAGTGCGAGTAAAAAAAAAATCTTGTTAGTATTCGGAGGGATATTTAAAATCTGGTTTCATGCCCGCTGTTTAAGAAGAAAGGTTACCTTTCTGTTTTTATTGCCAACAATGCTTGGGCAACGAATCAATGAAGGCAAAATTTAATGTTCATATTAATTCAGATTTAGATTACTTTCAAACATTAAAAACAATTTTGAAAATACTAATAACGTTAAAATCTCTATTTAGTGCTCATATTGCAACTGTCACTTGTACTCTTGAGGCTAGTTATCATATTTCGCTACTCATTGCTAAATCTGGAAAAAGTTACTATAGGGGAAAATTTAATCCAACTATATTATCAGTATTTGTAAAAATAGTTCTGGAAAAAGATGACAAAAACATCAAAGATATGCTACTAAGCAACAACACCGTTAGCAGAAGAACAGACAAAATAAGTGCATATTGAAATACAGCTTGCGGAAATGAGGAAAACAAGAACATCTTCGGTACAATTGGTTGAATCAACATTGAAATACAGCGAGGCCCTTCTTATATCTTACATAAGATATGTTGGTAAAGCTGATTTTGCTAAAGAAATGTTTCTGTAAATCATTAAAAAGCACCATTATATACAAATATATTTTTTTTAGAAACTAAAAACGTAATTAGATGCCAATAATATAAAAATGAAAAAAAGTATCTTGTATTGTAGACGGTGCTTCTAATATGGGGGGAAAGAAAAGTGGTTGCTTAAAATTGAAGAAAGATGAGAATCCAAGTATGTTTATCGTGCATTATGTCATTCACAGGAAAAACGTGATAGCTAAAAACATTTCACCTGTAATAAATGAAATTCACTGAAATCCTTTCACTGAATTAAAGATACCTACCTAGTAACGAGTTGGGCCTCATCTAGCCTTCATCACGGCTGCCATACTACGAGACATAGATTCAACAAGTTTCTGAAAAAGTTCCATGGAAATGACTTGCCATATTTTGGCTAAAGCTGTCCATAATTCAGTAAGGCTCATTGGTGCTCTGTGATGACCTTTAACGCCTTCTTCCAAAACATTCCAAAGATGCTTCATAGTATTTACGTCTGGTTTTCTAGGTGGCCAATTAATGGCAAAATAGTCAGAGGAATGCTCATCTAACTAGCCAGTAGTCAAGATAGACTTATGAGAGGCACAGTTGTCTTGAGGGAAAACACCATAACCGTGCGGATAACGGAAGTGCATAAACGAATGGAAGTGATCACCCAGTAACCCTACGTACTGAATTGCATTGAGATAAGTTGGTACACGCCCCAAAGATCCTAAACAGTGCCACGAATAAACATCGAGACTCATCACTCTATGCTCGCCAGTCTATGTGCTATCTTGTCCAGGTAAGTCGTGCAACCCGATGACGAGCATTGAGCAATGGTACTCTTGTAGGTCAACGGCTCCCGAAGCCCATACGGTGAAGCGAGTGTTGCACTGTCCGTTTACTGATTGTACGACTGGCACCGTTATTCAACTGGGTGGTAATTTGAGCTAATATCTGACTTCGCCGGTTACGTATAATAGGCCTGAGCCACCCCTCACTAAGCACTGCCAAGGCTAATTGTCCTTTGCAGATTGGCCAATCGCTAGTTTTTTTGTCGAACCTCCAAGTATTCTTGGTATACTCTTGACACTGTCGAACTTGAAATTCCTAGCTGTCTGGCGATTTGGGAATTGAATAGTCCATGCGCCATGCACCTGCGATTTGTCCGTTGTCGAATGCGTCTAAATCAGACTGTTCGATTATACTGACTATTCCAACAACTAATTCAGAACAACCATATTACGCGCTATATATATGCTGTTACCACAGCGCCTTCACTTGCGCATAAATGATGCGCCGCGCTACACAATTTGCAAAGCCCTTGCTTTCCCTAATTTAATGGTACTGCAGAGTTTTAATTTAGTTATAAAGTATATATCCCAATGCTATTAAAACAAATGCCAAGTAAGAAGCTTCTCTTCATGTTATTTTGTGAGGAATAAAATGAAAACCACGTGAGACGTATACTCCACAGTGAAGTAATATGGCTGTGCAAAGAAAACTGCTTAAAAAAGTTAATGGAATCGTTTGATACTTTTAGTGATTTTTAAGCGAAATACCTGATATATAAAATCATGTCCATAAATTAAGGATAATTCAGAATCACACAGAAACTTGAACTCTAAATAGAAAATTTCACCTGTAGAATTATCACACACATCTTGAAGAAGAATATGCAAATTACAGGAAACCACCAGATGGCGCAGATAGTACGTCACAATGACGAGGGTGTAAGAGATGGGTATATAAGGAATGGTGGCAAAGAAGTAAAATTATTCAAAAGCGCTTCAAAAGCCTTTCAGTGCAATTACCGCATAGTTATATCACAAAGGAAGCATT